>RJWJ010004377.1:0-76502 GCA_004363605.1 Indri indri
AGTGAAGCATTGGAGATTTCGCTTAATGATTTGGGGTGCCTTCAATATGAAGACAGGTGTAGGCAGCTAAAGTCAATACTTTCTTTAAAGTATTTGCCTACTTGAGGATTGTGATGAGGAGGATATACTGGCTACTTTAAGGGCATCCTATTTTTTCTTTACTTGAAAAGTTTTGTACGAAATTGAGAAACTGTGTTTCACAATAAATTGTTTTCCTCTAGTGAGGAAATATTTTGGCTCCTGTCATCAGCGTTGTGCTTATGTGAACTGAAAGAAAACATTCATAGCATATATATGTTGTAGCCTGTCAAATTGGGAATGGATTCCAAAACAATAAATATAAAGAAACCCTTGACTTTACCGAGGATTTCTCATTTGTTCATGAAATGATAAAATTTCAAGAAAGCACCTTCCGGCAGCCTTTGAAGGTTGTGTAGAATTATTCAGTACCCACAAGTGAGCTACTATTTAAAGGAATTTTCATCAAATGTCAACAGCCAAGGCTTCAAAACAACAATATCAATTACCCATGGCATGTCAGAATTCAATGATGTCAGAAAAGTATGCAATTTACTACTTACAAGGTGGTTAAAAAAGAAAAAAAGGGATGAATAAATATATACATATGAAAAGCATTATGGCGGACCCCTAAAATGCAATATACTGTGGCAAAGTAGCAGGCATTTTCTAACAGGTGGAGAAAAATATCTATTCCTGAGTTCTTGGCATTTGTAGCATTAAAGCTGAAACAAGGATGAGGCCACTCTCTTGGACTGAATATTGAGAAGATTGTGGAGGAGGAACTGACATAAAAATGGGAAGAATTAATATTCATTAGATAAAAGATGTTTTATTATCAGATAAGCAACAAGAATTAATTCAGTAAAATGACATCCACTGAACATTTACTTTGTAAAATATTATAACAATGCAAAGAAAGAACAAATGTACTTTCCAAGAGTCACTGGCAATAATAACTGAATCATTATTGATTAGAAGCAGAACTATCCTTTGGCAAAATTGGGATGGCTTTCGATGCCCTTTGTTTCTTGCTGGTTTTCTCTGCTTATTTATCCTCTTTTAGGTTCCTTCTTTTCATTGCCCTGCACCTTCTACTTTTCCAGGTCCCACCTGTCCTAGAGCAACGTGAGAGGAGAAACCAATTCACCCTGTGGCAGTGCTTCTCCACCCTGATGCCTGTTAATATCATGAGGGCGGGCAAGGTAGGGGGGATGTTTCCAGAGCTTGGGACTTCATTTTTCAAGGATGGGGTCTGGGCATTCATGACTTTTATTCGGGCAGGGTTGAGAACCAAGCTGTCTTGAGAAGCCTCAACATACACACTAATAACATTTAGAAAAATTCTATTTCAATTTGTGTATTTTTGAGTTGACATTTAAAATGTTTCAATACAAGTTTAAGGAGTTTCAAATAATGTAATTTTCTACATGTTATAAATTTTTATATCTTAAAATAAAGTTAATAAATTATTAAATGAGTCCAATGAAACCAGAAACTATGGGATTTGAGACCTACCTACCTTTATCCATTTAAAAAACATGTGAACACACCCTCTTCTAGCAGTTGGTCATTTTACATTATTCCTTCTCCTTGAACCCTTACTTCATTCCATTCTATTTCCCTCATACAGTTTTAGGTTTATTGATTATTTTATCATATTTGTCTTTAAAAAAATTAATTAAAATTTAACATTTTGAAAAATTTCCATAAGGTTCCAAGTTAAAATTACCTTCCCCTCCAGCTGAGCTACCATTGAAAATACTATTATCATAGACTTGACATAAATATATCACAAATTGTGATAGCTATTAAACATTAAAAGTATAATTTTATTTGAAATGCATTTTAAAATGAGATGTATGGGGCTTTAAAAACTCATTTAGCTTAGTTTCCTTTAATGTGTGGTACTTAAAGCTAAAACGGCACTGGGTTCAGCATCGATAGTACCTCATTTTTGATTTTATAGATGCAAATACTGACAAACCTTGTTCACATAAATAAAGAGTTTGGCGCTGGAAAGAATATTGTCATGACAATGTCTCTCGATTTTTTGAACTTATTCTGAATTATATGCAAAAAAAATTACTTGGTGATTTCTCCTTAAAAACATTTAAAAATAAACCCTTAGTGGAAAACTGGATTAGATTCTTCCTTCAATTTTGTTGGAAGCAAAAAAACCACCTGAACAACTTGCTGAAGAATTTCTTATCCACATATTGAACCATTTTCTTTCTTAACACCAACACCAAAAAGATCCATTATTAGATATCCCCCTAAAGCTACTCCAGGAAATGTACCATTGTGATATTTGTGAAGGGTGAGAAATATATATATATATGTGTGTGTGTGTGTGTGTGTGTGTGTGTGTGTGTGTGTGTATTTTTTTTTTAAGTGGTTGGAGAACTTTTACAAAAGGAGAAGTGAGAGTGTGAGGCTGGATCAACATCTTGACTGCACTTGGTCTTGGCCAGATGAATTATTTTTAGAAGAGTGAACAAATGGAAACTGAAGGTCCTGGAAAGTGTTTTCCCATCCCCAGTTCATGTGTGCTTAATATGTTAGGTTCTCTCATGAGTACATTTACATGTTAAATGAAGACACTGAGGGAAAATGTGGTGAATTTAAAGACATTAACTCTCGGAGGTAATAAAGAACTTGTGGATGGAGTGTTTTTCCTTCCAGAATCTCTCAGATCCTAGGTCACGGGCACAGAGGCAACTACAAATTCCACCTATATTTTTTTTGACTTGCCTGATTGGTATTTGAAAAAGGTTTCATGATTTCAATTGAAGTAAATTTACTAAATCAAAAATATAAACTATCAGTGCAATTTAATAGAAATGTAATGCAAATGACATATATAATTTAAAATGTTCTATCTGCACTAAAAAGGTAAAAATAAAAAAGGTAAAATTAATTTTAATAACGCATTTTATCTAACTCAACAAATCACAATATTATCATTTCAACATGTTATCAATTTAAAAATTATTAATGATATAATGATACATTCTTATTTTTTACTATGTCTTTGAAATCCAGTGTATACTTCATAGTTATAGCATGTCTCAATTCATACGAGTTACATTTCTAGTGCTCGATAGCCACATGTGCTTGGTGGCTGCCACACTGGGCAATGTGGCTATGTGTGGTTGGAAACTAAACTTGTACATTCTCTGATACTGTGTGGCAGAAGTAAAACCAGTTCTTCATCACTAGAAAGAGATGCAAAACAACTAATTTGCATTTAGCTAAATGGCATTCTTTACCCCACCTCACACACACACTCCGTATGAAATCTGGCACTTAACTGAAGTTCTAATTAGCTACTGAGTTTTTGCAGTATGTATCCCTTTTTGGCAAATGTGTCATGGTGTAGTACTTATCACAGTCTTAAATTACGTTTGCAGTAGAATAATCAAGTCTATGTTTCATTAGAACACTGATTTCCTCCAGCGTTTATTAGTTGTATTAACTCCCTCTCTTCTGCAAAAATCAGTAATTTTAGACGTTCCTCAAACACAGGCTCAAACTGAGTTGAGATGTGTCCCTGTTTACAGGTGATTTGGGCTCCCTTGCTCCTGTTGCTCCTTCTGCTCCACCTCCTCTTCCTTTTTCTCCACTTCCACTCCTCCCTGTTGCTCTCCTCTTCTCCTTTTCTGGCCATCAAAAGCCCAATTTTAATTTAGGCAACAATGTGCCCAGTTCCAATAGATGCATAATGATCGGGCCAAGCCAGTTCCACTTTGCCAGTGACTGGGACAGAGGCTCTCAAAACTAGCATGCATCAGAATCACCTGGAGAACTTGTGCTAACCCATTGACTTTGGAGTTTCTGATTCAGTAAGTCTGGGTGGGTCCTGAGAATTTGGATTTTTAACAAATTCCCAGGTTAGGCTGATGCTGCTGTTCTGGGAAACACACTTTGAGAATCACTGGTGTAGAGTAAAGACAAGTGATTCATTTTGGTTAATGCAAGAGATACTTGGCAAAGTTTGTCCTTCCTGAGAAGAAGGCAACTAGGCAATAATGGCATTATTTTCTCCTCTCCCCTTCTATCTTCTTGCTTCCTCCTTTGGATGCTGTCATGTCAGGCTAAGATTGCTCGAGCTGCTGCAGCCATCTTGTGACAACGAAAGGGAACCTAGAGAATTTCAGAGATACCATCCCACATCCTAACATCCTGGAGCTTCCACACCACCTATCTCCATGGGTCTAGTTATGTGAAATAATTTTTAAAGTCTTTACTGTCTAGCTGCTATGTCTTATTTTCTGTTGTTTGCAGCCAAAGCATTCATCGTAGATCCAGCTACTGATCCTCTCAAACACCATGCCATCATCTGCACGATTGGGATGGTGACATCGACTTAATGTCATCACAGAATTGTGGTACACAGTCCTAACACCTTTCCTTAAAATAATGCAAAGTATTTTTCTGATGAACATGTCACATGTGTGTGTGGTATCTCAAGTCTATGGAGTTAGAGAAAGCTATGTGGACTGAGTGCTTCTAGGCTGAATCTCAGCAGGCTGACTCAGTGTACCTAGAGTGTTGTGTCATGGATTAGAGTTAAAGTATGGGGGACATGCTAATCACGCTTGTTGATGACACACAACTAGAAAGATGAGAATGTGTGGGGTGTCCAGGATTCTCTGGTGGGAGAGGAGTATGATTTGTTCCGGGTAGCTTCAGAGAAAAGAACTGGTACTTAGGGGCAGAATTTATAAAAAGGCCCACTTTGGCTCTCTATAAGGAGACATATTTTCCAGCAGCTAGAGCACATGCATGAAGAAATTTTCACCATGAAGTGGTAAGCTCTGCATTACTTAACTGTTCACTGGGAAATCGAGAGTCCACTAGCAACCCTTGTGGTTTGTCTTTCAGCAAAAGGCATCACAACAAACTAAAAATTTCCCATAATATATATTAGGGTTAACCATATAAAAATGCTAGTACTCAATCATTTTTGACTTACAAAAATGGCAATTTTATGCAATTCAACCTAATGGAAATAGAATAATACCCTAGGGTAAAACATGAAGTCTATTTTAGATCACTGATTGGAAGGGCAACACTTAAGCCATTGACATTCATCTTTCTGTTGATAGTGTGGATTGCATAAACCGCAAAGTTGTATTCAGTTCCTGGAACCTGCTAAGAAGACTTGATAAGAAGAGCTGCTCTTGTAAGAATGAGCCTTTGTTCCAACTAACTCAAGGGTTTTTTTTTTCCCCCTAGGTTTGGGGGTGGTGGCACCAGCTTCAGAAGGAAGATTCAAAGAATCTTCTGAATTTTAGTATTTGGGGACATTATTCTGTTTTATTCATAATGTTTATAATTTTCTGCGTTTTTAATAGGTACATTTTTTAAAATTCTTTTTTATCAGTTTTTCCATTGGACTCTGCTTGATAAATAGATACATTCTTGACCTCTGGCTTTCTGGAATTTTAAAGCCCCAATTTTTTCAAGTTGGTCCCTACACTGTAACCTTTATATTTTTAGTTGTCTTTAATGGACATTTTGGGTTCTAGCTACACAGATCCCATTCTATTCCCTTTTCTTTCACCCCGCGGTGGCCACACCTACTCCTTCAGATCTCAGCATCTCCTAAGACGCCTTCCTCGATTTCTCCTATGCTAGCACAGGCGCGCTTGCAATGAACTCCCGGAACAGTGCACTTCCCAGATCATAATGCTGTCCTACTATTTGTTATTTATTTTTAATTTTATAGATACTCTCATGTCACTTTTTATATGCTAGACACTGTTTTAAGGGCTTCACAATATTGAGTTATTTGATCTTCACGACAAACCTTGGAGGTAGAACCATACTGCCCCCAACTTACGGATGAAGCAAACGAGGCACAGTGAGGTTAAGCAACTTGCCCAAAGTCTCAGCTAATAAATGATGGAGCAGGGTTTGAACCAGGCCATCTGGCTCTGACCTCCCCTTTACCACCACACCGTGCTGACTCTCACTTTATTACAGTTCTTTGATCAGTGGTAACAGCATAGACCCTCTGTCTCTCCAGCAATCAGATCTATTGTGCTATTATATGCCCCCACTAGACTGTAAGCGCCTTCGAAAGGACAGTGACTGTGTCTGCTTTGTACCTGTTTGAATTCTAGTACCTTCTAAGACAGTACTTAACATGTAGTTGGTGTTCAATAAGCATTTGTCGAATAAATGAACACATACACGTTCATTGTAAACATTCAATGAATGTGATATTCCTAAAATGGATGAAATAACTAAAACATCTTTTAAGTGTAATCCAAATATGATCCAGTTATACTGGAGGAAAGGAACCTAACCCTGACAAGCAGTATTTTGAAAATTTCAAATGTCTGAAAAAGATTAAAGCTAAAGGGGATTCCAAGGTTGGTATCAGGCAGTTCAATTCGAAGCACAGCTGTTGCTATTCAAACTTTCACCACTCCTAGCCACAGGAAAAAGCAGACAGGCTGGAAGGAAATTCTAATTTTTGGAATGCCCCGAAGAAGGAGGTAGAGCTGTAGACTCTGACTCCTTCACTGTAAGACCTGAAAAAAAATATAAAAAATACATAAAAGAGGTCACAAGCCAGATTAGAGGACCAAGTTGAAGCTGTGTTATCACAGGTCCTCAAGAAATCAGCAGGGCTGGAAATAAGGCAGGCTGCAGGCAATTACAGATTGTCATTAAAGTTAAAAATATGACCCACAGCACTGTTGCTGTATTGCTTTAGGCTACTAAAGCTGCATGCTGTCAGTCGTGACACAAAGCATAGGAAAAGACAGTCAGAATTCTATGCTATTTCTGTATTTTGTTACAAAAATAAAAATGTTATAATTTTATACAATTAAAATAAGTAAGCATACACTGATTTTCAAAGAAAGAGAGGAAACAGAGCAGAGGTATTAGATCTACTTGAAAAAATAACATTCAGCTGCCTACCTCATAACTGCTTGGGTTTGGGTGGTAATATAATGAGCAACAAGGATGACTTTGTCCAACTGGCTCCTCTTAAACGGTTTTTAAAGCAGGGGTCCCCAACCTATGGTGAGTCATATAATTATTTCATCATATATTACAATATGATGATAATAGAAATAAAATGCACAATAAATTGAATGCACCTGAATCATCCTGAAACCATCCCCCTACTCCCCAGTCCATGGAAAAATTGCCTTCCATGAAAACAGTCCCAGGTGCCAAAAAGGTTGGGGACCATTGTGTTTTAAAGTCAAGAATTGCAGGCAATAGACAATATAGGTATTGTGTCTGATGAATTAAAAAAATGCGTGAGGATAATGCCCAAGTAAATAACACTTCAAGTAGGTGTTTAAAGTAATGTGCTGAAAAAATTCACAACAATGGAAAGACTTAGATGAAAGAAGATCGAATTCTGAACAAGGGCACAAGGATTAGGTGAGTGTCAAGATGAACATCCAGGTATGGATCCGTTTCTTGCATAACAATTGAACCCCTTACTTCACAGTGTGGTAGAGCGTAATTTAACTTAAGAGGAGTAAACGTGCTAAATAGAAATGACTAGGTAAAGAAGGAAGGATTTTTAATGTCAAGGACAAAGCAATTTGTAATTTGATTTTTAATCTGCAGACCGTAGGTAGTATCAAGTCATCAAACAGCGCAAAGAATAGGCCACTAATTGAAACAGAACATGGGGACATTAATGAAATTGATTAGAAGTGACAAAGCAGCTGGATTTGTCAGCATTTCAGCAGATGGAATAGCTCTGATTGATGAAATGACAAGGCTCGGAAACAAAACTGAAAATTAAATGTACAGCCAGATAGTCCTGGCACCAAAAATGTACAATTGCATAAAATTTGAGGAACAGATCATGAAGAGATCTTGAGAAATGCTCCTGAATGGTATTAGAGAATACAATTGTTTGTCACTTGGCTTGAAGCTACCACTTCTGATGACTGCTGGAAGTTTGAGAGTTGGTGTAGAAAAACACTTGATGCCATTACTTGGGTTAGATGGCAGTATCACAGGTAAGTAGGACTGCTTTGGAATGACTGTCCCTTTGCTCTAATTTTGCAACTACTATTCCATGGGCTTTGTTATATTACAGGAATGCAACTTTTTCCAAAGTGTGTTCCTTGAACCACCAGGGACTCCACGAGATGCTAATAGACACTCTGAGAAAAGGTTCTTTGATCAAATAAGTCTGGAGTAGGCTATATAATATGATTGATTCACTCTTAGAGAGTCCCAATACACATTAGCAAAGTAAAGCCAAAGTCCTATAGTAAAGTGAAAATTTCCTAAGTTTCTATGTCTACTGAAATAAATTTTTAAGAAATATCTATAATATTTCAGAGGAATTATTGTTCTTTGGAGCCAAGTTTGGGAAATGTTACCTTGCTCTCTCAAAAGCATTCATAGACCTGGATCCTTCCAAGTACCTTACTTACTGCACTGTGAAAGAATGACTTAAACCCTGAAAAGAATCCACCTTACTGTGAAATATTTGGCTCTACAGTTGACATTTCAAATGTGTTTGAGTGTATTTGGAAAGATACTGCCTTCCTCTTCCTGCTTATATTTGTGTGGGTTACAGACTTAGTTCCTGTACATGATCATAGACAGGCTGCAATTCTGTTATGCTGAAAGTATTTGTCTAGAGCATAGTCTCTATTTCAGGTGGAAATTCTGGGTTGGGAAAATGACTGTAGTCACCAGTGCAAGTTGTGTGGTACACAAGAGCATTTCTTTAAGTTCCACTTAAAAAAAAAAAAAACAAGATATCTCATTATATCAAACATTTCTTCTTTCATTTCCTTATGTTATTTTTTAAAAATTACAGCAATTGTCTGAAAGGAAGGTGTGATTATTTCCCTAAATTCACAAAATAAACCCAATTTTAAATTACTTTCATTTAAAAAGTAACGATGTATCTGCGACAGGACATTTTTTGGGTGTGGGATTCAAGTGATGAAATTAAACAATGATTGTTTCAGACACACTTTTAAAACTTGGGAATTCACTGAGCACTAGAAAAGTTCTCCAGAGAACTATTTCAGAATTTAAAGGAATGTTCTGCAACTAAGGTAAAACTACTGCATTTATATCTACTTTCTATCTCCTTAACTCTCTATGACCCATTTACACAAGCCAACTCTGGAAGTCACGTTTTTGTGAAATATTTAGTTAAGGGATGTATTTTACAACTCTTTACTTGGGCATTTTAACCATGACTGTTTACAGATCTGTGGATAAAGTCCCACAGAAGTCTGCACCGTGTGAGTTCCCAGGGATTTCTGTATTCCATCTGTGTCAGGCTGATTGTACCATATCTTTTCCTGTTTCATACCAAACTCACTCGCTGCCCTAGTTTCAGACATTTTATCTATATGTGAACATTAAGTTTTTGAAGTGATTATTTCTGCTGTCCTGATTTTTCCCAAGGCTTTAATCTCAACAATTAAAATTATGATTGGGATCAAAACAGTCAGAAGTATGTTCTTAAGAAAGAATATCTTCCTGAATGGGATTCAGTTAAGCAAATATTTTCTTTGGTTTCAATTTTTTTTTTTTTTTACAAGAAAGAGTTTTCTCTACAATCCCTACAATTAGAGTGGACTCTATCATTCACATGTGACTGGACATAATTTATAGAATGTCAGCAGTATTCTTCACAGGTGGTTTTACTTATTGATGAAGTGTTACTGGCAGGACTGGGAAGAACACCTCACCTTGGGCCCGGTTGGACCACTTCCTGGGTATCCATTTGGAGGGGATAAGGACACAGAAATTTTGGATACTAGTACTGCTTAAATTTGTGCTCACTCAACTGTGTCTTTTTGTGGGAGAGGGATAAGCATGGTTTGATCAAGTTTTAGTCTGTTTCATACTCCTGTTTCCTATAAGAGAGCAAGACACAGGGGAGGAGGGAGGTGAAAGGTAGACATTTTACTATTAAAACAATTATATGCATTTCCAAACAGCTTTAAATTTCTAAAGCTGAACTATGATTTATGTGTAAATCAAAGTTCAAAACATTGTTTGGCTTCAAGAAGTACAGATTTCCATTAGCTAAAATGGCAAGAAAAGTGAGCCCAAGGTAGAATATAAGCTGGGTGATGCTCTGGTGGACGAGTCCTCACCAGGCTCTCCCCTGAGGCGTGGGGCACAGAGCCATAGCACACCACTGGTGACTGCCTCCAAGAAATGTGGGGTGCCCATTGCAGTGATCCTGTATTGCGGACTGATTCTTAGGGGGTGGTCAGTTGTTTTCACTTGTCTTGGGAAACTATACACTCTGGATGTCTTCCATAAAAAACCAAAATGTTATAAACAGCACAATAGAATATGTGTCTCTACAAATATAGTTTTCCCAAACCCAGAACGGAGTGACTTTAGAATTGTAGGGTATGTCAGGACAGAGTCAATATCTGGTGTCCTGAGACTGCCTGAGCAGAGACATTTCTCTTGGAATGTGACAAGCTGTCACTAGAAAGTGAACTGTTCTCCTTTATTGGTTTCTAAGAGTTTGGTCTTTTAGAGAGTTTCTTTATCTAATTGAGCTTTTGGTTACATATTTTATTCTCCCAACAACTTTCACAGGATGAAATACTATCTTAACTAGGTCAGCTGGACCCTCCGTGAACTAACTCCTGCTTGCTGGTACTTTTCTCTTAGGGAATGACTGGAATCTTAGAACCTGATTTTGCTCTTTTGTGGAGCAAGGGAGCACCCTCGTGTGTACCGTAGTCACATCTTAGGTACGGGGTTGCTAAAAATCATGGTTGTGTGCCGAGTAAAAGCTTGAGGCATGGTGAAATAGAACAGCATTTTTGGAGTACTTTTGCAAGGACTGTTTTGCTCGATTTCTCTACAAGTCTTCCTTATTTTCTTTAACCATAGAAACTGCATATTTTGAGATTTGAAAGATCCCTAGATCAGCTTATATGACAAAGACTCACTGCCTGTTGGAAAATCCCTTCGCTCTTGCCTGAAGATTTAGTCAAGGGTACATCAAGGGTTCCTGCTCTTATTCTTTTGATGTTTCTTTTTTTTTTTTTTTTAATTCTCTTTTCCCTGCAAGCCACCTTAAATTCTCTTAGAATTTAATTCTTTAAAGAATTATAATTCTTTTTTGGATTATGACAATGGAGTAGAAAACAGTGTTACTTGGTAGACCTTTGTGAAATGGAATTGATAAGAATGGAGAAGGATGTGGAAGCATCACAGGTATGTAGCCCCAACCTGGAAGAAAGGCAGGCTGACAGACCATGTGGGATAGGGGGAAGTCGAACCGTAGTTGGGGAGAGGGTGATGAGTACAGGTTTGGACTTGTGGCATTGGGATTGTCAGGGCCAAACCAAAATGGAGATGCAAATGGCCTAAAGTCAGAGGCTCAGGTTCACAAAGAGAATTTGGGAGGTTTATTAGTTTACTATAACTGGTGTAAGAAATTATCACTATCTTAGTGGCTTAAAACAACAAAATGTATTTTCTTACAGCTCTGGAGGTCATCAATCTGAACTGGGTCACACTAAAATTAAGATGTCAGCAGAGATGCATTCCTTCTGGACCCTCTAGGGAAGTAATTTATTTCCTTCTCTTTTCCAGGTTCTAGATGCCATCAGCATTCCTTGGCTTGTGGTCCCTTCCTCCATTCCTCCATCTTCAAAGGAAGTAGTACAGCATCTTCGAATAGTTCTCTGACTGTTACTCTCTTCCCTCCTTCTCTCATTTATACGGATGCTTGTGATTACATTGGTCCCATCTGGAAAATTGACACACCTGGAAAGTTTTTCCACATAAGGCAACCTATTCTTAGGTTCCTGGGATTAGGACATAGACATTTTTGGGGGAGACATTATTCTGCCTACCACAGGAGGCATTTTTATAGAGGTAATAGTTGAATTTACCTTTTTATGTGCCTAAGGATAAATGGATAAACAGAGAAGCCTGGAGCACTGAAGACTTTTTCATCTTAGTTTTCTATTATCTTGTTTTCATGTATCCTCTTCCCTTTTCTCTTTTCAGTAACAGGATTCATTCTCTTGGCCTACGATGTTTTCTTCCCCACTCTTTTAACTACTCTCAGGTGCCTTATCAACAAAGGTGTCAACCAGCTCTGATGGTATTTCTCACAGTACAAAGAGAGTAATTTTATTTCCTTGTTAATTCTTACCTGTTGCCTTGAAAAGCACTGGATTTTTTTTAAAAAGCAAAAGGAGCACTTATATTTATTTTTCTAGTTTTAGTATAGTCTTTAGTCATATCTACTTAGGTCAAATTTTATAAAAAAAACATTGTAGTTGTACTACTGCTAAGTAAGTCATATACCATTCATCCTTTTCCTCCATTTAAATAATGAGAAAATAATTATGTTTTCAATAGTGGGACTAAACTGCTATGCTATTGACAAAGTCTTGATCGATTTGAAATATGAGAAAGCTTATGCTCTTCTCTGAAATAATAGGCTTAGACCCTGGGGACTCTACCTGAATTTAACTACTGAAAATGCTTATTCAATGCTGGCTTCCAGTCGGGTCTATGCTCAGTGCTACCACATACTTGATTTGAGAAGTGGTGTGCTATAGCCTGAGACACTATTTAGCCTGTGGTAGCAGGGCATGTGAGCCCTGGAGTCAACAATCATTCATTTAACCATTGATTTTTTTTTTTTTCCCCCTGCGGTAAACATGGAAGTGCCTCTGATGTGCTAGGCACTGTGTTAGATCCTAGGGACAGAATATTGAATAGACCATAGTCCCAAGTAATCAAGATACATATAGTCAGTGGTTGGGAGTGAATGGGAAAAGAAATCATATTATACCATAAAAAGTGCTGTGATTGTGGGTGATATGCCTAGAGTACTAAGGAAACAGGTATAAGAGGAACTCAAGCAAGATGTGGGGCTCCCCGAAGCCTTCCTGTAGAAATAATATCTGACTCCTAAAAGGCCAGTAAGAGTTATTCAGGCAATATAGGGATGGGGAGAGGGTATTATGATCTTTCCTGGGAGAAGTGCTATCAGGTGCAAAAGAGGAGGCAAGTGAGAGCTGGGTTGAAATTCTTACTCAACTCCTTTTTTCTGGGTATCTTTAATAATATTACTTAAACTGTACAAGTTTGAGTTTCTGTATCTGTTAAATGAGCCTAATCATGTCTCAAGGAATTGCCAAGGAAATGGTAGAGTTGGGACTTGAAATATTATCTAGGGATAATGTGTTTCTTTTTTTCTTTATTTTTATGTCTGTTTTTCCCATTAGTTACGTAGTAATTAACCAGAGATCATCCCCACTCCACAAAAGAATTAAAACACAAAATAACAAAAATAAAATCTCAACCTGAATACATTCTAGATTTCTTAGCCTGAATCAGGGTTACCTGTTCTGACAACATCAATGTAACTTAGATTATTCAATGATTAACAATAATTTAATTTATCGATCACAGTTAAAATAGTACTTATCTCCAGCTTATAGTATTTAATTTTTTTTTTTTTTTACTAAAGCTTTATCCTTTATTTTTCAAGACACTTTGACAAATCAGGTGAACACCTACCCACATGCCTTAAAATAGACTAACCATGGACTTGAAAAATAACATGCGTTTTCTTTGATTTCTGTAATGTATTTTCATAAGAAGTTTTCTTCCAGGGAAACCTTGAGTTTATTAAGCTGGAGCTTCTCTTTCAGATGTTGGTAGCAGTTGGGAACAGTGGGCTTGACTAACAGGGAGTGAGAAGCATTATTTTAAGTGAGGACAATTTAATCATGTTGACTGATGAACGCATCCTGCAATTTAGAACAATTTGTCCTTTCTGTGCAAGTCTGAATTATCATCATGTGTCATTGCTCTTGTTATAAATATATTAAGGATGCTGGGCACTACTTATTTTGAAGGGGCAGGGTTTACGAAAATTATTTGTTGTTCAATAATTAAATAGGCCTCCCAAATTCATAGAAAATTGAGAGAAGGAGACATGGAAAAGCGAGTCATGGAGTGTCAGTGATGGGGTTAAGAACAAGGGTTTTGATGTCACAGTGAGAGACCTTGCTTTAAATATAAGCCCCACTAGATGGACCTGAACAATTATCACTATCTTTATGCCTCAGTTTTCTTATCTGTAAAACAGGGATATGAATAGTACTAATACTTTCCTCAAAGGGTTCTTAAAGGAATTAAATGAAATAATCCATTAGAGGTGATTATGTCTAATATAGTGCTTCATGAGAGATAAGTATTATCAGGCATCATTATCAAAGCTTTTTTTTTTTTTAAATAAGGAGAGTTCATGTTTCATGATTGACAGGCCCTTTGACAGTGAAAGAGAGAGTAAAAAAAAACATGTCGTCTCAGGAGTGTGGGGGTTATCTCTCTACCGAATGTAGATTCGAGACATGGGAGGGAACAAATAACTCTAGAAATCCTTTCCTATGAGAGAATCAAATGAAAGGAAAGCAGCAGGATGTGGGCCAGAGCCAGGAAGGACATGAAAACTGAGACCTCAGGTGCCAATTTTTGCAGGCTGGTTACTATCACGCATGCATAGGTCTTGCATAAGTTGTTTGAATAATTGCACAGGTCATGGGATGTCAGTAAATCGAGTCAAGAAAGGTCCAAGTTGGAGTGATATGATCGTGAAAGCAGACGCCTAAAGATTTCTTTTTAAGTTGTTGCCTTTTGAATGTAGTTTTATCCTAATAAGCTAATTAAATCTAAAAGTGTGAAAGTGAGCCTGAACGTGGACTTATCTTTGACTCTTGTCTTATTTTTTAAGACAAGCACAGTACTTTCTATTCTCCTCTCTTGAGATGTGTTTCCCAGCTAGAACACTTGAGAAGAGATTGCTCAGGCTGCCTCCGTTAATTCTTCCCGCGGCAGGTGTGGGCCTGATCCGTACACCTCTGAATTAATGGAGACTCACTTCCGGTCACACAGGCGACGTGCTGAGTGGTCTTCTTCTCTGCCTCCGCTCTGCACAAGGCACCGCTCAGTGCTTGTGAGGAGACATGCTTAATTAAGTAGGGGTCCTTACTTTTAATAACATTCTATTTTTAATTTTGAAATGTTCTTAATTCTAAGGACAAGTGCACTCTTAAAAGGACCTGGACAGCAGGCCAGAAATGATTTTTGGTGAATTTATTGGACATTATTTAGGCTGATAACAATCTGTTTTGTAAATCAGGAGAAATTGAACAATTACCAGGAGGTAGCCTGAGCAAGTATCATACTGGGTCTAAACAGATTGCCGTTTTCTTTTTTTTGCCAGCGCTTCATATTATCTTTATGCCTTTAAGAGTTTGCTTGACTGTAAAAGAGGGAATATAAACACAAATCTATGTGACAATATGCTGCATGATCCAGATCAAAGGCACTCTGGCCTTCCCTGAATAAAGGCTTTATGACAAGGCACTGCAAGAAATACTTCAGGGCTTTATAAGCCTAATTAGAATTTCATTAGCTTAATCGTAAATTACCCCTGGCTCAGGTCGGCTTGTTACCTTTTCCCTCTCAGTTCAGATTTTGACCCACGGGTTTCCTATTTAATGTGGCAGCTGCTGAGATCGTATGTGAAGAATAGGCTTGAAGAGCTCGCAGTCAAGGGGCTTTCTCAGTCTGTTTGAAGTGCACCTGGAAGTTGCAGGCTGAGCAGGGGGAGAAAAAGCTCAAATGCCCACAGACGCTGCGGCTTGAAGTGCTGAATGGACGGCATTCTAAGGGAACATGGAGGCGGCTGCCTCTGCACCAACGTAGCTTTAGTCTTAAAAAAAAAATTCAGATCTCATTTAAAAAGACTGCATGTGGTTTCTTCTTCCTGATCTAAGTTGTAAGACTCACTTAGAATTTAAAGCAGGCAACAGATAAAAATCAAAAGTTTAAAATGTCACATAAACTTATTAGTTTATGGAAATGGAAGAATACTGAGGAAGCTACATCTGGAATGTTGTCCTATACCTGTGACAGTTATGTGCTGCTGAAAGGCATGAATCCTGTATCACTTAAGACAATCTGTTGGCTGCTCTGAGTTTGACAGTTCCCAGCACATTGTAAATTCACCTGAATCTGATTTATGTGCATGCAAACACGATAATGAGAAGAATTACCACGACTGTTAGTGGGGGTGCTATTTGAATGGGTGCCAAGATGTTGGCTGATTGTTGGTGCAATGCCAAGCTTGTTTTCTATATAAGTATTCTTTCAAATCACAAAATCGCTTTGCCTGAGGGGCACTTATAAATGGCTATGGAGTAGTTTTTTTTTAAAATGTAGATCATTCTGCACTTTAAATTGTTCAGAGTTTAATTGTCAAGATGTGTGGCATCTCTCTTGTTTGGTTTGATCTGTTTTTTTCTGTAGAGCCAAGGGTACTGGAGTTGACTATCTCTGATAACAGTTTTTAAAATGCCTGGATACTTATCTGTGCATAGCTTTAAAAAAATACAATAGTTATCTTTTTAAGTTGTTGGTATAAATAACTGAATTCCTTCAAAGATTTTAATTTCCTTTTAGTGTTCATATTTTGATGACTTAAGCTGGAATTCTAATTGCACTTAATTTCTGCCTCTTTACCCATCTGGAAAATATGGCCTTTGACCAAGAGTTCTTAAGGTATTTAATTTCTCTAGCTCTTGAAGGAAAAGTCCATTTACTTTTACGATTCTCTAATGAGGTTATGGGAATGGATTCTTTAAAAATGAAGATTTTTCAAGAAAATCTTTAAACTTTTTGAAAAACATATAGCTTATTTTAACTTTAGAAAACCTGAGGGAAATCTTGTTGAAATCTACGTGTATAACCCAAGCCAGGATGCTGACAGCTACCTGGCCATCTCTTGAGTATTTTCTCTTTTAGGGCCGTAGAAATTCCTGCTCCAGGTAGGGGAGAGAGTCTGTCACTTCCAGTCTTATGAGTCCTGAGATTACTTCTTGTGGCAATTGTACTGGACTAGTATTGTAATTCAGAACGAGGCCCTTTCTCTCTCTCCTGCAATATCACCTGGGTAGGTCCAGCTAAAACCCAGAGGCCAGAAATATTCTTCTTGTTATAACTTAAGCACAGCTAGAGAAGAAGAAGGGCAAAGAACTGGGGACCTCAGACAAAGCAAAAGAATAATGTGGTAATTGGCATTCCAAACACAATTAGTGCAATCAGGCCAGAATTGATCTTTCAATCAAACATTCAAACCCCAAATTTATACTGAGTGCCTACTGTTATACATACAAGGTACTCTGTGACATATTGTATTGTCAGGAAAGCTCGTGAAAGACTGAATGGGCCAAAAAAAAAAAAAAAAAAAAAAAAAAAAAAAAAAAAAAAAAAAAAAAAAAAAAAAAAAAAAAAAAAAAAAAAAAAAAAAAAAGCCACACAAAACAAAAAGAGAGAGAGAAAGAATCTGTTCTGTCTAGTATGACCTTCTGGGATATCTCTGATTTTCATTGTCTTTTAGCTATTTTGTAATGCTCTAAGTTGTACAAAACTGATAATAATGCAAATGACTCTTGTCCATGGAAATGTAAATTAATTGTGTCTGGTAGAATGAAATTGATTACAGCTCTGTGAATAGACCTGTTTGGCATCTAGTCATAAATTTATTTCAGAATTCCATCTGATTATATGTTTGGTACTTTAAATTCTCCTTTGAACAGGTTGTAACATCTAACTGGTCCCCTCATTGATTATTATGTTAAATAAATTCTTTGACATGTGTTCACTTTATATTTGTATAAGGGTTAGGATTATACCCTTTTTTAAACACTCTCTTTAGCAACTTGACAATTAAAAAATATGACTCATACTTGCTGTTAAGTTGTTTGTTTTTTAATTGGGAGCTAAGACATATAACTACAAGTTGAAAATGCAATTCTGAGCTCTCTCAGTTGACAAGGTTGGTGTTTAGAGAACTGAGATGCATTTCAAACTTCTGTTCTCCAGAATTAATAATATTAATAATAGGTTTGTGTTATTTAAGCTACTAAGATTGTGGTAATTTTTTTACAGCAGCAATAGGAAACTACTATAATGTACATGTGAAGATTTTTCTAATCTATAAAATTATATGCACCTATGTGTTATTTTAAACTTTTTGAAAACATAACTTGTAATGGATACCTAATCATTTACTTAATTCTTCTTTTATTATTTAGAATATTTCTATTAAAATGATACACCTATTAGTGTCTTTGGACATAAAGCTTTTTGCTTTTCGTATATTTTTTACTTTATTTTTCTAGGATAGATTCATGAAGAGAGAATTGCTGTGTCAAATGGTAGAAGTATTTTTTTCTTTTTTTTAGAGACAGGGTCTCATCTCACTCTGTCACCCAGGCTGAAATGCAGTGGCACGATCATAGCTCACTGCAGCCTCGTACTCCTGGGCTCAAGAGATCCTCCTATCACAGCCTCCCAAGTAGCTGGGACTACAGGCACAAACCATTACACTTGGCTAATTTTAAAATTTTTTATAGAGATGGGGTCTTGCTTTGTTGCCCAGACTAGTTTTGAACTCCTGTTCTCAAGCAATCTTCCTGCCTCCATTTCCCAAAGTGCTGGGATTATAGGTGTGAGCCACGGTGCCTAGCTTAGGTAGAAACATTTTTAAGGCAAAAGGATTGTGAGGAAAGGTAGGAGAAAGCTTATAGAATTCATATTTCTGACCCATGGGCAGTTATATTTTCAGCTTTCGCCAAACCCATTCAAAAGAACTGGGTAAATAATCCTTCCTGCCTCCTTTTCCACCTCCCTCAGTTGCCCGGTGTGATATAACCCAAAAAGAAGATGAGGCAAGTTCCAAAGATCTGGGTAAGAGTCCTGTAGACTCAGGGATAGAAATCTGTAGAGTGTTATCATTAATCTTAGAAATAAAGTAACTGGCTAAAGTCCAGAATTTAGCAGAACTCATTGGAAAAAACAATTTCCTTCAAATATGGTCAAAGTGACAATTTAAGGCAATCAGGACTCATACAAGATAGTAACCATCTTGGGGTGGGGCCTTGGAGGGCAGTCAATGCAATCTTCAGAAGATAAGATGTTTGGAGGATGGACAAGAGATGCTTTATTTGGTACGGTGGTTCAAGTGTTTGCTAATTTCTTATAAAGGAGAATATAAATAAATGTTAGAACCAGCTATATTATTTTTATTTTTATTTTTTTTGAGACAGAGTCTCACTCTGTTGCCCTAGAGTGAGTGCCGTGGCGTCAGCCTAGCTCACAGCAAACTCAAACTCCTGGGCTCAAGCAATCCTACTGCCTCAGCCTCCCGAGTAGCTGGGACTACAGGCATGCGCCACCATGCCCGGCTAATTTTTTCTATGTATTTTTAGTTGTCCAGATAATTTCTTTCTATTTTTTTTTTAGTAGAGACGGGGTCTTGCTCTTGCTCAGGTTGGTCTTGAACTCCTGAGCTCAAACAATCCGCCCGCCTTGGCCTCCCAGAGTATGCTCAGTGATTCCTAATAAATCCTTTTATTATCTTCCTAAAGGGTTATAATAATGAACCTCCCCAGGTATTATAGCTAGATATCTGACTAAGTTGACACACTTGATCATTTCAGTCAGAATTCCTGTATCTGGAGTGTGCAGACAGGTAAACGACTTCTGCTTCTCCCTTTCCTCATGTCCATTGAGTATTGCTTTTGTCTGGGTGGGCTACACAACACACCGTCACATCATGGACTTGGCACTTTCAAAGGCCAGTCCTTGAGCAGGGACAAAATGATACGACCAGTTGGAAAAAAAAAAAAAAAAAAAAAGAATGTGAAGTACTATTTCAATTAGCTCTTTTCTGTATTCCCTAGATAACTAGCAGAAGGGAGGTTTTAAACTTTTAAACCAAACAGTGAAATGGAGAAGCCTTGATTCTTAGATATGCAGGAAAAAGTGAAACTGGGGAAAAGAAATTAACTCAAGGGTCCAAGCATAGTGTTAATTATTATATTTTAATTTTTCCATTTATTTAAATTTTCTCAGCTCCTACTTTATTATATCTTTAACTTATTTTACAGATAATGTGTCATGAGAAGGTAGGTCAGGAAAGATGGGACTGTTTATTAGGGCGGTGTGTGGGCTGGGAGGTGACCTCACCGGAGACATCCCCTTAGGAACAATGCTCATTGTTAAACAGCAACAAGACAGCCAGTGGAAAATGTGTTGCTGCGGGATGGAGCTGAACCTTAACTCTGCTGTGAACCAGTATAAAATTAGAAAAGATTAGTGTTGACCTAAAAAGATTGAGGAAAGGTTATAATTTCATTAGAATACGTTTTTTTGAATAGGGTAAGTTTTATATGGGACTACAAAGAGGATGGAGACTATTACAGATACTTATTTAAACTATTGGGAGTAATAAGGAAGAACACTGAATAAAATGGCAACGATTGCTCAGGAGGTAGCCAGCAGTAGCTCTGTTTTGTTTTCCCAGGGTAAAGACATTTGCTTAGAATGAAATGGATTTCTAAATAATCACTCTCATTCTGAATGAGTCTACCTAGGAAGAAAAAGCTATTAAGCCATCAATGCACCCCTCCTTCTTCCTCACCTAGGTATTAGAACAAAATGTTTGCAAACCTGACTTCATTTTTCAAGAAAGACCTATAAGTTAACAACCTTGCTTATGGAACCTCAATTTGCAAACATTTTAAATATTTACCTAAAAGCTTAAGTTCCTAAAATTCAATTGTTTGGTCATAAGATTTCGAGGACCATGATGCCATATAAAGAAGTACATTATAAGACTACTTTGGAGATGTGAATTTGCAAAAAAACAAAAAAAGTATCTGAATTTGTAGTTGTTTCCACATTCAATTGTGTGCATAAATTAAGCATTCTAACGTCTTATTCTTGCTTTGCATATGTAAATATGGTATTTTGTACTTGTGGAATTATTTAGATAATTGCAGCTGAGCTCAAATATTAAATCTTTCAAAGGCACATTTGGCTGAGAAAAGAGTGGGACACTTTTTTCTTCTTTACTCTTTGGAGTTATGAGCAAAAGAAAGTTCTTTTGGTTAAGTTATTTTGCTGCCAGTCTCTCAGAGGGAAATGGCAGCTTCTATGTGGAAATTAATGAGTGAAAGAGAAAAAATAAATAGTGATTAAAAAAAGGAGAGTGAGATTAATGTGGAAATGTTAAATGCTGCATAGGTGCCAAACACGCATACTACCAGACAGCTTCAGGGAACTTTTACTAAGCGAGAGGCTTAGGTCAAGGGTTGGTTGACTTACAGATTTATCCAATAAGTATCTATATAGCACCTAATGGGTGGCAGGCAGTCTGAGAGGTGCTGGGGATTCAGGAGTGAACAAGACAGATGATACTCAGGCCCAATGGAGAGTACCCAGAGAAATGATCATTGAAGGGTCCGGAGGCTGGAAGCGTGAGTTGTAGTATTGACCAGGAGGTGAGCACATTTTCAGTTTCTACTTCATTGGCTCCCTATTAACCAGGGAAGTGTCTGAAAAAGTCTTACGGCACGTTACATATCTCAGAGGTTCCCTGGACCTTGCAAGGCAAGGATGGGGCTGAGGATTACACTCAGAGAATTGTCCTTCTGAGTATACAGTTATGTACCTCATAACAACATTTCTGTTGACAACAGACTATATAGACAGCAGTGGTCCCATGAGATTATAATAGAGCTGAATAATTTCTATTGCCTAGTGGTATAGACATCATAATGTAGCACAATTATTTAACTTTTTAATTAAATTTAGTGTAGCCTAAGTGTACAGTGTTTATGAAGTCTACAGTAGTGTACAGCAGTGTCTGAGGCCTTCACATTGACTCATCACTCACTGACTCACCCAGAACAACTTCCAGTCTTGCAAGCTCCACTCATGGTGAGTGGTACAGGTGTACCACTGTTTGTCTTTTATACCGCATTTTTGCTGTACCTTTTCCACGTTTAGGTATGTTTAGATACACAAATACTTAACCATTGTGTTACAACTGCCCACAGTATTCAGTACACTAACATGCTGTACAGGTTTGTAGCCTAGGAGCAATAGGCTATATCATATAGCCTAGGTGTGCAGTAGGCTATACCACCCAGGTTTGTGTAAGTATACTCTGTGATGTTTGCATGACAAAATTGCCCAATGATGCATTTCTCAGAAGTATTCACGTTGTAAAGTAATCACTTTGGTGATCCAGGTCTAGTGTTTCTCAAGCAAACTTAGACCATTCATACTGTTGACAAAGAGTTATTTAGCTCCTTCTGGGTTCCAGGAACAGTAAAGATACAACGGTGATGAACTATTCATAGATCTTGCCCTTGCGGGTCTTCAAGGCTAGTGAGAAACACAGATATTAATCAAATAACTGAAGAAACAAAGATATAATTACAAACTATAATCAGAAGTACCAAGCTTTGCAAGAGCTCAGAATGGGGCTTTTCATAACTGTTCTGGGATCTGAAAGGGTGAGTAGAGTTTAGTAGGGTAGTGGGAGGGAGATGTACATTCCAGAAAGAGGCTAGTTTAGGAGAATTTGGTGGGGGGCGGGGGTGGGAAGGAAGAAGGCCATTATGGCTGGACTACAGAGAGTTTGGCAAAAGTGACAAGATTACAGTCAGGGAGAGGAGGTCCAAAGAGACAGAGTCCTCTTGATGCAAGCTGGGTGGCTGGAGATTTCCAGAAAGCACTGAGAGAAGTTCTCTGCTTAGACTCTAGAAAGAGAGGGAGGGAGTGTTAGATAAGACTTTTTTCAAGGTTAGGTTAACATTAGATTTACTGAATGAGAGTATTTTGTTATAACATTCTAAGTTCAAATTTAATTTGATACTATTATGAACTACCAACATATCATTTATGAGTTCATCCACATCTAGTCATTCTATCTATGTCATAGACATTAAAGAGTGATTTGTTAACACATTTCTTACAATCTAGCACAGTGCCTGCCTGGAGTATGCACTAAAAAAATTTGCTGGTAGATTAAGTTCAATTTAATCACATTAATTATTACCCTGTAGTCTACAACCTAATGAAGGCCTTTATGTATGTGAGGAGATGGTGGGGTGGGTGGAAATGGGGGAAGACAAAAGAAGGTCATAACTAATTTACATATGCATCCCAAAGGCTGAATTGCTGAAGTCCTGGAGAAAGGATTTTTTTCTTTTAATTACTGAAATTTTGGGACAATTCAGAGGCATTTTCTCATATTACAGCAAGAGACTTTACGATTGTGAGAATTTTGTATGCATGAGCTCCCTTCAAAAGGTGCACGTTATCTCAGAGAAAACTCCAAACTCATTAAAAGAGGTGGTCCTATATGTTCTCATCAGTATTTTGTACTCTAAACTCTGGTATCAAGATTAGCATTCTGAGTTAATAAATCCATTTCTAATTTTAACTGGATAGAAAATGTTTGCTTATCTTGTTTGGGCTTAAAATAGCAGTTTTCAAACAAAGGTCCACATAAACCTTATGGTATATAGATTTTCTGGGAGTGACAAAGTCATGGATGCCTTTCATGGGAATCAATGACCAGATCCTCAGCTTGTAAGGGTGCTATGGTTTGAATATGTCCCCTCCAAAATCCAGGTATGGCCAATGTGATGGTATTAAGAGGTAGGGCCATTAAAATAAGGGGTAAGGCCATGAGTGCTTCTTCCTCATTAATAGGATTAAGGCCCTTAGGAAAGAGGCTTTCAGCAGCATTTGGTTAGCTTGCTCTTCTGTTTTTCTGCCACATGAGTACACAGCATTCTGCTTCTCAGAGGATGCAGCCTCTATAGACAACCTAACCTGCCTGTGCTTTCATCATGGACTTCCCACCATCCAGAACTGTGAGAAATAAATATCTGTTCTTTATGAATTATTTTTTCCACAGTATTTTGTTGTAGCAACAAAAACAGGCTAAGACAATGTGTATGCTTTCCTAAAACTAACCTGCTGAAGAGAATGGCTGTGGCGGGCCAGTTTTCCTTCCCCATCCCCTTGTCACAATCACTCTCCTCTCTCAGCCGCTGTCTCTAATTTTACCTGGTGTACCGCGGTGGTATTTGAGATTGCCTCACTCGTGTAAAGAGCAAAGCAGAGAAAGCTTTGGTGAGAATTCCCGAAACATCATGCATTTTATTTTCCTATCGTTCCAGTAACAAATTCATGTCTTTGGGTCTCATCTATCTATCTAACAATGAATTTGAATTTATAGGTAAGGAAGTAGGAGATGTAGTTTAATAATGTTTGTTTAAAATAAACAAGGAAGCCAGACATTTTCTATTAGAAAATAAGTCTGATTTGGTTGATTGGTTTGACAGTGAAGGCAAGCTTTGTCAGTTAGTTCTATGACAAACGTTTTCTATAAATTTAATGAACGAAATTTAATCCTCTGCCATAGTTTAAGTTTAGGGTAAAGTTTTGGAATTCCAACTTAAAAATATGAGAAGGGAGACAGTTTCTCAAAAGGTCATAGATTTAACATATTGGCTGATAGGAATAAGAGAAAGTGTAGCTGACCAGTGAATGAAAAGGAATCTCCCAAACCTCTCACTAGGAAAATAATTTGGTGCTAATTAAATAATCTAAACATGAAGGAAATAGGTTTCCTGGAGAATGATTATATGTACATATCTATAAAAATTTGTGCATATATGTGTGCATATGTGTGTGTGTGTGTGTGTGTGTATACATATATATATTTCCCACAGTTATTCTGGGGAAAAATGATGGATTTGTTGAGGTTTTTCATGGACTCTCTGCTCCTCTTATAGGGGAACATAGCCTATCTTGTTCAGCAAAGTTGTCTTCCAGAAGTTGAGAAATAAATTTGTGATTCTAATTTTTAAACACGCTCTGGAGTCAAGGCCAAGAGAAAATAGTGTTTTGACTGCAGATTTATTACTCAAAACCTATTTTCTCACTGTAGAAGTAATGTGTGTTGTAGAAATTTTTGAAAATGATAAAAATCATAAGGAAAATAAAACTAGTGATGCATTACTATTTAGTTGCATATAGATGCTCCTCGACTTACAATGGGGTTACTTCTCAACGAACCAACGGTAAGTTGAAAATATTGTTAAGTCAAAAATGCATTTAATATATCTAATCAACCGAACATCATTGCTTAGCCTAGCCTACCTTAAATGTGCTCAGAGCACTTATATTAGCCCACAGCTGGGCAAAATCATCTAACACAAAGCCCATTTTATAATAAAGTGTTGAATATTTTGTGTAAGAGTATTGTACTATACGTCACTAGCCTAAGAAAAGATCAAAATTCAAAATTTGAAGTTAGGTTTCTATGGGATGCATATTGCTTTTGTACCATTGTAAAGTTGAAAAATCTTAAGTTGGGGACCCTCTGTCCCATTTTTTCCTATGTATAGAAATTACGTTCTTTCTTTTTCAACATTGGGATCTTACTGTAACAGTGTGTAATCACTCTTTAATTTTATCAATACATTTTGATCATTTCACTATTTCATTACATGTTTTTCTACAACATCATTTCTAATGATAGAATAGTATTCCATCAGAAGGAGTGACGTAATTAATTAACTCTACATTTCTCAGACTTGAGCAAATGTATGGATCCTTTTCAAAGAAAAAATAAATTCTCATGCTTCCTCCAGGGTTGACTTATATTATTTTTAATATGTTGTTAACGTTCTATGTCAAAATATAAAATTTGAATACATTCTTTATGATGCTAACAACTATAAAATCAACAAATTTACATTTAAATTTAGATATGAAATCAATATAATTAAAATGCCAGCAGCAATTTAAAGCAATAGTTGGTATTTCATAGTAGGATGATAAGTGCTTTATGTTTTCTTTCTTGGCATGATTCATTCTATTTGATTTTGAGCCCGATGGGACCATTATTTGAGTCATCTTGAATATCATCATCATAATTTTTCTTTTCATAATAAACTAATTTTAAACCAGTGATCCATTATTTTCACAGGTCAATAAATTTAATGGTGCAACTCAAAATACAGTACCAACAAAAAGTTTAAGCAAAAATTCTTAGCTACTAAACACAGTCTTGTTAGACATGAAGATAGCTGCTCACAATGTAAGTGTGACATTGACAGTATTTGTAAAGTAATAACTCAGTCCTCCCACAACTCCTGTGGCCTCTTTGTTCTCAGAGTATACCTGGAAGTATGGCTTCCCTGGCACTGTTGTGACTATAAACAAAAACACAGACTTGGGCCTAGAAATCTTAGCAGAGCTATTATAAGGTGGTCTACTGGATGTCCAAAATGTCCTTACATTGACATTCTTTAGATTGTCATTAAAATAAAAACACTGAATTTAAAAAAAAAACAACTTTTTCTATAACTTAGACCCTCAAGTATAAGGCTATGGAGCCCTAAATTTACCAAATTCACTGTTTCTTGATATTTAATGTATTAGTTTTTATTGCTGCTATACCAAATTATCACAAATTTAGTGGCTTAAACAACACAGATCTATTATCTTACAGTTCTAGAGGTCAGAAATCCTAAAATCAAGATGTCAGCACAAATATGTTCCTTTTGGAGGCTCTAGGAAGAAAGTCTGTTTCCTTCTCCAGCTTCTAAGGCTGCCTGTTTTCCTTGGCTTATGGGCCGATCCTTCATTTTCAAAGAGTGTCCCTCCAAACTCTGTGTCCGTTGTCCCGTAACCTTCTATGATGTGGGCTCATTTACGTTTCTCTTAGGAGAACTCTCGTCCCCACATAGTTCAGGATAATCCCCCCATCTCAAACTCCTTGTCTTAATCACATCTGCAAAGTTCTTTTAGCATATAAGGTCCCAGGGACAAGGACATGGACATCTTTGGAAAGGCCATTATTTAGCCTACCTCATCTGAATGCTGAAAATGTCCCTTAGTATAAATAAAGCTGTGATGTTGTATTTAAATTATAAACAAGGCTGTGATAATATATGTTGCTGTATTCATTCGCCAGGAAGATTCTTTTAGAACTAATAGAATCCACAAGGTATGTACATTTTTTTGAAAAAAGATTTTTAACAACCAATGTCAGATTACCTTCTGGAAGGATTGCTTGAAATGGACTCTCAACAGTAATGTATAGAGTACCTTTCTTGTTCCTTGACCACACTGGGAATTATTGTGTGTTAAAAATCCTCTGCTATTTGATAAGAAAATAATTCATTGTTATTTTAGGGTAATTTGATACTATTTTCATGACATTGAACATTTAAAAAATATATTCACTGGTTATTGGTATAAAAGAAATAATTTAATTGGAAATTTTATTCAAGGCTCTATTGCTTTATAGGGATTTACTTTATTATATAGAAATCACCTAACTTGTAAGTGGTATGTTTCTGAAATTGCAGCATCAGGAGGAAAATGCAGAATGCCTTTGAACTCAGGTTTACATCTTAGAACAATTAAGAGAGTGAGATAATTATTTAGATAGATGCAAGGATGATTCTTGTTCAGGAGGAAATAAATTCAGCTGGTGTGTTTTGTGTATGGAGTTGTTACACCTTTCTAACAGGGAGAGCCTGTTTAATCATAGATGTGTGCCCAAGCTAGAGCATGTCACTTGTTTCTGCTACACTAGACTGTGGTCTTCTCTCCAGGGGAAACATCTTGTGATATATTGCCATCATTGCTAAGTAAGAACTAGATATTTTGTCTGAGAGCAATTTTTATTTAATTCTGGTCATGAAAATATGAGTGACAGAAATCCTTTCTAAGTATATAAAACTCTGAAGGCTTTTTACAAATTGTTTTATTGCATAACTATTATATGTTTGTTGAATAAAATTTTTAAATTGTAGGTAATCAAAAGAAAGAAAAAAAAAACGCGTTGTGAAGAAAGAACATTTTCTAAAGCCTTCTTTATCCCCAGGATGATTGGGAAGTCAGAGGCCTGTAATAAAAGAGGGTCTGAAATGATAAGGCTGGACACATAATATAAAATGGGTAGGGTTTTCTAGGTGGCTAGATTCTATTTGCTTATGAAAATTCTATCCTTTCTCCCTCCAAAGAATCACTTGTTGCTGAGTTAGGGAATCCAGACACGATGCAAAGCAAACCCTGAGGAAATCATGCAAAATAGTGCTCTCAGATTTTTGAGAGCCAACGATATCCTTTATTTCCTTGCTTAATTCTTCTGGGGCTCTGCTTTCCTTGAAGAAGACAAATGTCAGTGGTTTTCTTCCTTTAAGATCTCCAGGAGGAGGCTGTTTTTAGCTGAGAGCTACTGCTTTGCCTGTCACTGCAGTGCCGTGTAGGATGCCTGGTAGAGAAGGCAGCTGGAGAAGAGGAAGTCGGAAAGTGAATGCCTGTAAAGAGAGAGCTCAGGAATAAAAAGAGAATGTGCTAGGACGTGCGCACCCAGCAGGTGCAGCTTTCAGGCATGGCAGAACAGGGTGGGTGCTTTTGGCAATCTCTAGTCTCTTGGGCTCTTTGATTTGTTTGGTATTCTAGGAAGATCTGACTTATTTGTACTATTTCAACGATATTGTGAGGTTAAAAATATGTTTCCTTGTGCATAGTAATTAACATCAAGCTCTGCAGCATGGAATATTCCAGGATTTAGAGAATGCTAGGCATTTTATGGGCTGCAGCCAGCAGATGGTGTTAGTGTACCATAAAAAAGCAAACGAGGCAGGCTTGGTCAAGCTGGGAGGTTCAGTTTTGTTTTGCTTTGTTATTTAAGCTCGGCAATACCATCTATATATCCTGTGGGCGCACAGTGTTGGAGCCCAGTCTGATCTTAAACTTGCTTTATGATGATATCATTATTTTTTACTGCTACAAATTAACTGTCGGTTTCAATCTGCCCCATGTTTCAACTGCCTTCGGGGATCATCTTGTCAGTTATGCAGCTTTCCAATTTATGGCTGAGATCAAGAACGGTTCTTTAAAGGCACATGGGAAACACAATGAAATGTGGGAAAGTGGATGTGAGCTCTGCTACGTGGCCAATATTGCAGGTGTGCAGGGAAGACAGATAAGGGGAAACCTCTAAGGCCCCAATTCCGTTTGAAATTTGACTGTCTTGACATTTACTCAGGTACAATCATTTATCTAGGTATTGGTAGTGACCTACTATCAATGAAATGAAACAGAGCTAGATGAGTTCCAGTATTATTTTACAGAGTTATGTTCAAACTGCGAGAATTTAAGGACTTGCGGGCACATCAGTATTTGCAGGTCCACAGGAAATTCTTTCACTTGGACACAAAGTAAAGTCTTTCTCATTCATTCATTCTTCCTTACCTCTAATTCTTCCTGAGTGCCTACTGGGTGATTGTCCTTATTCCAGGTGCTAGAAAGTCCTTGTGAACTCATTGGGTAGAAATTCTTGATTGCTGTCTATGTTTTTTTTTTTTTTTTTTTTGAAGTATAAGGGCAAAAAGAGATTAGGATCCTCTTTACAGAGTTGGCAGAGCACCACTGACTGATGATAACCTTGAAGGAGAAAGAGGTCATATTCTAGCTTGTCCCAGTCAAAGATTTCCATCAGCAACAGACTGTCATAAATCTTCCACTGAAGTCTGCTCTCAGTCAGCATGCTGGACAAGGGTGTACTGAGAAATGGGGGGGAAATCCCAAAAGTCAGTAAAAAAGGCCAGGCTGTTCTTCTAATGTTGGATGGACAAAGTAAGCAATGGGTTCAAGCTCCCTGCCTAGTTATCTGCTGTCTACAGAATGGTTGTTATTCTAGCTTCCTAAGTAATGAGATACCTACTCCTAGAATTTGCTGGTTCTCAGCATTGATACCCTATAGCACATTCGATCTGGGCCAGGCCTTTTTCTTTTTAGTCTTTGTGGCACTCACTCAAGTTGGACAGTATTATACTCTTCTTATATATAAGATAAGTGAGGCTTAAAGAGGTTGATTAATTTGCCCAGTAAACAGCCAAGCTGAGAATTAAACCAAGTTCTGTTCATGCTCCTTCCCCTCCACCAAGCTCCCTCTCTTTTGAATCATTGTTTACTATGACACTGTTCCACTGACCAGAACAGATATGGAAGACAGAAGAAAGAAACAATTTCAAGATCTGTGCTGCGAGAGCCTGATATCCGTAAAGGAGTCTGGCAGAAGATACACAGGACCCTCAGGTGGCCCATCATTTGGTCTGCAGACCCTTGGAATATTGAGAAACAAAATCATCACACTTTGCCTCGGGGTTTGGCCTGCAGAAATGGGGTGGCTTCTTTTGACCACAGGCTTCAGAGCATCAGACAGACTGTGGAGTTAAAGGCAGAGAAGCAAAGTGCAATTAGAACTGCTACACCAGGAAAATCTTTGCTTGAAAGCAGGACATAAAGGATGGATAGCAACGCGCTGATCTTTTCAGCTCCACTCTCAGGCAAGGATAACAACACGACTGGCAGCAGCATTTTGAAACACAGACAGCCACCACCACAGATATTTATTTATAGAGAGAAAGTGCGCAAGGTGGGATAAATGCACAGAAACACTTTGAACACTAAGCACAGTGCAAATGGGCCCACTATTGATTCTTAGCGGAAATGTTCATGTCTGCCTCATGAACAAATATTACTCCTGAGACCACCTTTAACAAAATATTTAGTCTGACCTCTCCAGACTGCATTTACAAGCTCATTGCTCTCCTCTTTACATTTTCGGGCTTTACACTGAGATACAAGTAGGCTCTACAGCAGTCCCAGAAGACTTTCACAAAAAGAGTTGCAGACAATAGAAAGTAATCCTAAGTGACTGTGCAGTGGGTTTCCATCAAAAAGTGTCATGGAAATGCTATAGAAGAAGAATGAGACATTATAGGAAGTTAGCATGCAGGGCCATAAAGGCATACCTGGGTGTAACATCAGCTGGTCTGGCAGATCTTGGAATGCCGGGAAGCAAAATCGTCAGACGCTGCCTGTTGGCTTTTCACCCCCAACTCGGCCCCTTTTCCATATGCACATGATTAAATCTGTTGTGCCTTTGGACACAGCCAAGTGTGGAGAGCCACTTAAGGCAGTTTAAAAATCCATTAGATTCATTAGATCTCTTCTGAACTAGCCAGAGTAATCAAATCTGTGTCCAAGTGGAGTCTCGTTTAGCTGCCGGTTTTACTTACCTTTCAAAAGAATTGAGAGGAAATTCTCATGCAAGATTTGCTTACAAATGCCTTCTAATGGGTATTTGAAACATTCTACTCATCTCCAGTCAAAAATGCCTTCATATTTACGTTGCTGAAGGCCATTTTTCAGAATGTACTGTGACTTCATTTTAGTGGTCTGTGAACTCAGGTTACCCATAGGCTGGATGGAAATTGAGCAGTCTGTAACTATAACATAAGTGATGTAAAAAAAAAAAAAAAAGGCATACTTATTTGATTGCTCAAAGTTCTCAGTGCATTATCTGGATAGCTTACCCATTTTTGTCTGGGTTAGTGTCAGAATTTTTCAATTGCAAGTCCTTCCAAGGCAGGACTGATGTCACTCCATCACTTTGAGAGTCCCAGGTTCCTCATCCAATGAGCATTTCCTGAGTGCCTGTTTTGCGACAGGAGTTCTTGACTGACACAGGGCGCCAGAGATGGCAGAGAAGACATTTTTCTTCCTACATGAATATATGCAGGAAATCAAAGCGTTTTTTTTTTTTTTTTAATTTTCTTCTTTCTGTAACCTTGCCTTTCCCTTGTCTGGATCATGTAGAAAGAAGGTGAAAGGGAAAATTAGGCATTACTTTTTTAAATTTTAAGCATTTAGTTTCAAGCTAAAGCTAAGGTAAATATAAATAGCTCCAAGCTAAAGTGCTTGCCATTGTGTGTATGGCTGTGTAGCAGACATTTGGCTGTGTTTGATTTTTCTTTTTCTTTTTTTTTAATCTCCTCATAGTTAGAAAACAAACCCAATGCATTCTCCCAATTAGCACAGCTTCTACGATCACTGCTTTTCTTATAGCCTCATGTTCTCCTTCCAACAGGCTGGAGGCACTCTAGCCCCTCACTGTCTGAAGCCTGTGAACCCCATGATATTTGCAGCCTATTTAGGGAAACAGGAACTCAAAGGTATCTATCAATCTTGGGAGCCTCCTATGTGTGCAGTTTCTCTCTGTGGAAATGTTCTCGATAAGCCTATATGGATATCTGGGGTATTTGCTTTCTGATATAAATCATTTACATTTGTAGAAATTTTATTGTACTTTTACATCCTCTAATCACCTATGCTGGACAGTATTGCCAAAAGTAGGGAATGAAGTATAGTGAAAAGCCCAGGGGACCGGGCCTAAGATGCTACCTACAAATCTTCTGACTGGAGCAAGTCACTATAAATCTCAATAAATCAATCAGTTAAAGTGGGAATAATAATGCTTTTCTTAGCTTTACTTGATATAAATACAAATCTTTTAAAATTTCGAAGTGCCTTGCAAATATATGGTTAGAAGGAAAAATAATATTTATTAGGTTCCTTCTATGTGTGACAAGCCATGCTAAGGCAATACTATTGTATAAAGAGAGAGTCTCATCTACGTATTCCTTACATGTGATTCTTGCATAACACATTGGCAGAGCATCATAACACAAACAACAAGGCTGTATCAGTTTTGCAGTTAAAACACTAGATTTTGGAGCCAGGTAGACATGCATTCAAATTCTAGGTCTGCCATTTTGTGACCTTGTCATTTAACCTATTTTTCTCATCCGTAAAATGAAGGTAATAATTTCTACTTCATGAAGTTTTGATAGAAATTAAGTGATATAAAGTACGGTAAAGTATCTGGCACAATGTGAGTATAAAATGAATTTATTGGTTAGGAATCTGTGTACCCTTCTACCACAAAAGGTAATTTCTACTTGCCTTAGGTGAAATGTTATGCCTTCACTAGAGCTATTAATTCATAAAAGTTTTTTTATTATTTCATAAGCGTGCCTTAATTTCACATGAGAGAATCTAATTACAGCCAACAACTTTTCCCACATCAGTCCCTCCTATTGAGGAATGGGGTCTTTCTTCCCACTGTCTTCAAATTTGTGGCATCATCAACTTTTGGAGTAGCTAATAATTCTATTCTAAGACTCATAGTCTGCCACAAGTTTTTGGCCAAAAGACTCACCGGCATCTTGCTATGCTGTTCCTGCCAGGTGGGACGGGGCTGAGTTGAAATCACATTGGGTCCTAGGGAACATGCTTGCCAGGGACTCGTTAAGCTTTACCACCTAAGCATGTGGATGTCGGATATAGACCATCTGAATCCACAACCTAGCTTAGCCCTTTATTCATTGTGGGATCATGAGAAAGTACTTAACCTTTTGAACCTCCACTTTTTCATCTTTAATAAGTGGATAATAGCAACAGCCAACACTTGCTTAAGCTCTTTCCATGGGACAGGTTCTGTGCTCAATGTTTTATATGTACTAACTCATTTAAACTTACTACTATCTGGGAGGTAGGGATTCTACTTTTTTTTTCAGTTTTTAAATAATTGTACTAAGAACATTTAAGATGAGATCTACCCTCTTAATAATTTTTTAAGTGTACAATATGGTATAGTAACTATAGGCATAATATTGTACAGCAGATATCCAGAACTTACTCATCTCACATAACTGAAACTTTATACCCATTGAACAGTAATTCTTAATTTCTCCCTTCCCCCAGCCCTTGGCAATCACCATTCTACTCTATGTATGTATGAATTTGATTATCATAGATACTTCACATAGGTAGAATCTTACAATATTTGTCTTTCTGTGACTGGCATATTTCCCTAGGACAGTGTCTTCAAGGTTCGGCTGTGTTCACAGATGTGGTGGGATTTCCTTTTCTTTTTAAAGGCTGAATACTATTTCATCATATGCATATACCATATTTTCATTACCCTTTTATCCATCAGTGGACATTTCTGCTGTTTCCACATTTTAGCCTTGTGACTAATGCTGCAGTGAACTTGGAAATGCAGACATCTTGTCAAGATCCTGAACTGAAATGAGGTGGGGATTATTTCTAACACCCATTTTACAAATTAAAGAAGACCCAGAAGCACAGAGAGGTTAAATATATTTTTTGGGGGGGTGGAATACAGCTAGTAAATGTTCCAGCTGGGCTTCAATCCACCGATGATTCGAGAAGGTTTTGTTCTGTGTTCTGGAAGTGATACCATTTCATACCAGTGTTGAACCTTTAACAGCGCCTGGCACCTGTAAACACAAAATAAATGTCAGCTGATTCTGTTAGCAAGGGGGCTATGCCTCTGGCTATAGTGCTTTTGTCCCCCTATCTTGCATTCTCCTTGATTATATTTCTGAAGAGTTGAAATTCTTTGTTATGAGAGTGAACTCAGGCTCATTAAAGAGATAAATTTGGATTAATGTTAATTCAAAAAACTGTTTTCAACCTTAGACTTCTGTAAACTCTGGCACAATTTTAGTAGGAAGTTTTCTCCTTCCCTTCCTATTTTCCACCTTTTCTCTCCTTCTCGCTGGCATTTTATTAATGTATTCACTGACCCTCCATATCTAAATACAAATATTAACAATACAGTCTTATTCTCTTGAACCAAAAATAAAACCAAAAGCTGCCACGTATTCTCCCCAAATCTGGATTCTAATCCTTGGAGGTGATATCTTAACTCTATCTGAATATGAACAAAACTGTACTGACCCCCAGTATCCCCTCTGGAGGACATCAGAACACAGTTGTAGCCATGAGAATCACCACTGAACCCTGAAATAAATAGCAGTAAACTGGTCATGTCAAAGCTGAGAGTCTGAAGGGTCAGTGAAAGCTAATTATGACTTGAGGGTCTTGCCTTGATTGCGTGAGGCCAGGATCAGAAGCCCTTGCAAAGCTGGAATATTACTTACAGACCAGTCTACTTTTGGGACACTATTTATGTACGTGGATAGAGCCCAGGAATAAGAGGAGGATGCCAGAACAAGCCTCATAAGACCTTCCAGCAGCCCTGTAACCGGAAGTCAATCCGCCATTCTTCTCTTATCCTCTGTGTCCTGGCTTGTGATTTTTCACTGCAGCAAATATTCAGCTTCTTCCCTGTCACAGAAAATGTGGCTTTTCTTATCTGTAAGGTGTCTCAATTTAGTGAAAAATAGAATTGAGTCCACTGCCCACTCTCTGTTCCAGGACTGTTTTTCTCAAAATAGGAAATATATAATGTGTAGGCTGGGTGGCTAGAATTAGGTTGAATCAGTATGAAACAGGGAGATTTGTTTGCTTCAGAAAAAAATCTCCCACTGCCTTGGCTGGCTGCAGAATCCAGGCCAAATATCTGGACTCAGAGCTGCAGAAATCAGACCATCCTGGGTGGATTATTATAACAGTGGTCCTCTCTGTGGATTCCCACTTGCCCTTTTAACAAAGCCTTTTGTGGCCAAACTGACATTTCCAGTTAAGATTTTGAAACCATTATATTTAATGCCATCTCATTGATTAGGTCAAAAAAGAAAAAAAAAGTCTTTTCTATGGAGATGGACATATCTTTTCTTCCTTTCTCTGTCTTTATAATGAACTTACATGTAAAGCCGTCTGTTTTCTACATATGCAGATGAAATTAATCCCCTCAAAATGAAGAGGGAGAAAGTTGGAAGTGCAAAATGACATGGTTGCATCTTTTTGTGACTTCAAAACACTCATCTGGGTAAAGACACTACCAAATTTATTGGCATCCAGCTTTGGATTCTTATTTGCTATCTACCTATTGAGTAATAAAGGATTAGATTTGTTTTCATTGTTTTAGGATACCACAGAGCAACAATGAAAATGTGAATCACTCCAATTCCAGTACAAAGTCTGGGAAGAAAGAAGGAAAAAAAATCACTCACAATATTTGGAATTTCTAGTGCCCGTAGTTGACAAATGGGAGATTCACAAAGCCCAGTAGAAGTGTACAATTCTCCCTGGGTGAAGGATTTCCATGGAACAGCACTCATCAAAGGCAAATAAAAGTTGTACCTTAGGGCAGGAAACTTCTTTCCATGCCCCCAAATCTCTCAATCTGAAATCTCATTCTTCCGTTAAAAAGGAATTGTGCTTTGTGATTTATAAAGTCTGTTTCTTTTTCTTCACGTTGAATGTTAATGTTCTGCCTTGTGCCCTTAACTTAATGGATATTCTCAAAACTGGCAGCTTTTCTTTCATGCGGGAAGAAGGAATAATTCTGAATTAAGATCACCAAAATAGGTTAAGGATACATTATGTCAGAGGCTGTAGATTGTTAACAAGCAAAGGAAGCGCAAGTCATAGAGTATAATACAATTAAGGGCAACTGGGTAAGATTGCCAAGCCATTTCATCCCAATGACTTCACCTGTTGATGCCAGAGGTGACCCTTTCCAGTCTGTCTAAAATTTAATAGAGCCCTAGGTGTTTTTCTAATTTAGGAGTGAACCGTAATTAGCAAGTGTCGCAGATGCTGTGGGTGCCCTGCCTGGATCCCTTTATCAGGGCCATCCACCCTTCTCCAGCTGCTGTGAGTATTGACTGCTAATAACACACAGCTGCCCCCTTTTCTAGAGCATTGCTGATGGCAGCTGCACCTCCCAGGAGGTTATGATCCTCACCCAACTAAGGGCGGCCATTGATTGATGGATATGGGGCTACAAATGTCCCCACTGCATTAAAGGAGTCATAATTAATTTTGTGGTGTGATCCTATATGGATCAGGTTAAGATTAGCCCTTCCGTGAGAACACATCCTTGCTCTGCTCTTTCCTCTCCTGCTTCGTACCTTCCCCTACTGGTTCTCCCAGAAGAGCACCCCTTCAATAAATCTCATGCACTAGAACTACTGTCTGAGTCTTTGATTCTAGACACTTCAGATAGTGAGTTTGTCCATATATTTTAACTTATTTTTTCCTGATGAATTCAATAACACAATATCATCGTTAACTAGAGTTCCACTGGAAAACAATAGACTATTCCCTCTGAATCGTTAACGTCTATTCTTTTGACCCTTAGTAAGCCCTTGTAACAGAAGAAGAAAAATTCCTTTACTTCAGTAGTGTTCTCTGCACAGCCTTCATCCGTCAGCTTACACGGAAAAAGCATGGTTGGCAAAGGACCAAAGTCACAAAGGTTGGAACTTTGAGCTCTATGACTGATTCCTGCTTGCCTCCTTCCGATTTTGTTAGTTTGTCTAGTATTTGACTCTATTTATAGCACTCCTCTTAAAAGCTTGGCTTTTCAAGTTAGAATAATGTCCTACCGCAATAGGAATAATTATTATGGCCTTAGTGTATGGTAGTCATCTGGGTGACAAAATAAAAGATTTTTGCTTGGAATCAAATAGTCCATCCAAGTCTGAAATGATATGTATTTTCTAGGCCCTCTGTAATTAGAAATGTGATTGTATAAATGGATGAAAATCTGTTCTAGTTTTAAAGAAATTGGCCTAGAGCCTGTTCTAATCCGGACACAAAATTTGCAGAATTTGAAGGTCTCCTTGTATCTGGACCAGCTAGTGGTAGGAAGGTGGGCTGATTCAGCAATTGGAAGAATGGTGAGTCTAGCTGACAGGTGCAAGTCCTTGAGGAAATGTCAGGTTGACCCTGCTGCTTAGAAAAACTGAGCAGAGAGGTGATGAAAAAGGACACAAGGAACAGAAATATTTTAAAGGAATTATTATTTCTGTTGGGTGGGGCAAGGATTCATGATTGCACAGTGGAAGAGTTGGAATCCTTCACCCACTCCAGAACTGTGCTTGTACCAAACATAATGTCCCAACGTGTTGACTGATGCACCAAATTGGACATTACTGATTCTCGATACTATATTTGGGTTTAAAGAAATTGGCTCTTTGTTTCCATCATGTTATTGCTTATTTATAATCAATACCTTCTAATTAATTCTAAAGCGTCTTAAAACAAGCAGGTGCCTTCTGTTTTCTGTTTAGATATCTGATGTTCATTTTGGTTCAATTTCTTCATGTTTACAAGTGATTTTTGTTGGATTTGTAGGATGCAAAGTTGTTAGCATTTGATCTTTGAGTGGGATGCATCCATTTGAAGGTCAATGCTGAAAAGTCAGGAAATTGCTTTTAATTTTATATAATTTATGGTTCATTTGTAAAAGTCACAGAATTTCACATTCTAAGACATTTTCCTAGTATTCTGTTTCAAAAAGGCCACCGCCTCTAAGGAAAGATGAACACATTTTGTGGTTGTCGTTGAGTTTCCAGACAAAGAAGCTTGGAAATTGCTATTTATTACTGAGAAAGTAGAGGTAATTATTATAGTTGCTAATGTCCTTGTTCAAAATCCTTTCTCTGTCTGCCCTATGATTGTCATACCACTTTCAAGGGTTAGATAACATAAGAAGCATCTCTGAAAATTGGGTACTTCCTGTCCCTCTTTAATAGGAGGGAAACAAAACTTGGTGAGTCAAAAGAAAAATACTGACTTCCAGAAAATCTGAATTATTCTCTATTCTTTTCCCTATGATCCGATTGCATTTTATAACTGTCTCTATCTAAATGAAAAATCTGTTAAATTTTTAAAAACAAGAACAGTGGCACTGATAATAGTCTTGTCTTCGAAGTTTATAATCGGGCAATAATTGGAAATATAAAAATGAACTTCAAAGTTTACATTTTAATGTATTAAATTATTAGAATGTTTTGTTCTTTAGCTTTCATATTTATAAGATTTAATGAAAGGAAATTCAATGGTATTTGAAATTTTAAAAACCCATATAGTAAAATTTTGACTTTGATTAGCTTAAGCTCTCTAGTAATATTTTTTTTTTTAGAGTTGGAACCTGGCAAGGCAAAAAAAATCAGTGGATGAAAGGAAGGACCCAGGATATTTGCATATGCTTATAAAGTGGCTATGTCATCTCTCTGAGTTGGTTTAATGTTGATTTAAAATTTTAATCTTTTTCTTTGATTTTCTTTTCCTAATTATTTCTTTCCTATTTCTAGAAATAAACCATGATTCCTTGAACTAGAACTGGAACCAGAATTTCACTATTACACCTAACCTCTCATAGTTGTTTGGCTAGTAATTATATGATCAGACTAATAGTTTAAGTCATTAAGGCAGAATAATCACTTGTGAATAAGTATTTTTGTAGATATGAGTGTGGGTGATATATGGAAAAACAGAACATTGGTGTAATGGAAGCCTTAAGATAGAGTTAAACCTCAGGATAACCCAAAATATACTTCAAAAATAACCTATGTTATTAACATGCATTTATATAATTCTAGAGCAGATTTTCTTCTATAATTAAAATGTCTAAGGCTAACCAAAATTAATTTGCATTCTCTGAATTTCCACCAATTAATGACATACTGAGGCCATTCTGGAGGTCAGTGAGTCTAGAAATAAGTCTTTCTTGCTGTAGTTATTCACTAAGGAAGTAAGCTACATCTGGGTAGCTGAGAATTCTCTTCAAGCAGGAAAATGCAACAGCATGATAGCTAACAGCAACAACAAAAAAGGTGCAAAACTTCCTAAGTGTGTCAGAGGGTCATTGTATCATAGAGCAGCAATTATTTCATTGTATATATAAATTATTTGCCAATTTAAGTCATGAAGATTCCAAAACCATGTAATGTGAAATCTGCTATAGCTGTACTGAGAAAGGATGAAAGTGTATGTTGGAAAGTTAGCTGCTACCCTTCCTTAGGGCCATCCTTAGGATGTGTGCAGGGCCCCATGCAAATCTTTTTCGTGGGGCCTCTGTCTATGTAAAAAATTTGATTTTAAAAGTGTTACAAAGTTCATGCTTCAGAATAATGGGTAGAGTGGAGTTACTTACACATTTGTTTATAGTCCAGTCATTGCATGTAAAGATTCCTTGTACCAGCTAGTGGCGTGGCACTATATCTTCTTGCTCTTTATTGTTAAATGCATGGTTCCTGGCTAATTTCCTATCTCCCACCATGTGAGAAACAGGTGGCAATGCTGTTACTATTCACAATGCCATGGCTCTTCAGATCTTGTTTGCATTGAAATGGTATAGATCTTCTTGCCCCTGCAGCTTTCTCTACCATTAATTTAATGCTGGTTACATCATTACTTGTGAGGCTGCATCATTCATCCTGCCACCCAGGGAATGGTTTCTCTTGACTATCTCAAAAGTTGTTACTATGCTTTGTTGATGATGACCACAAATGCAAATCTTATCCTGCATATGCAGAAAAATGTGAATGATAAGTTGTTTTCTGGTCATGTTAAATTTACTCTTCAGAATTTTATAGCATAAAGTTAGAATAATACATTTTTCAACTATGTCTTCTTTGAAATGCTTTAGACAGTGGCTACTACATTCTTAGAATGTGTTCTCTTTTAATGCTGGCTGTTCTTATGCCTTCCACCACTTCTACCAGTGGGGAAGATATGTGAGAGACCCATGGAAGATAAGCAGGGTGTGGTCCCATTTGTACAAGAAACATCCATCCCTTGTCCAGCATGGCTTAAGCCCAGCCTGGCAGGGTGCAACATCAACACGTGATGTAAGCCAAGAGTGGAAATGATCCAAAAGACTCTATGGGCATAGGAGAGCAAAGATCTTCAAAGCTCTTGGAAGAAATGGGCAAGGCCGTGTCCCCAGTCTGACCCATGGTATGGAGCCTATGAAGGAAGTGGAGTGGCAGCCCTGGATAGAGCACACCTGCTGCCACCTTGCTCCCTTGGGCTTATAGACTGGAGGTGGCATCATAGTCTGAAGAGCTATTGTATTAGCCCATATGCATGGCTCAAGCCCAGGGACCAGCAGAGACGTGAATTGTCCTGTGTCCTTTCAAAGTGAGAGTCACCTCAAATCAGCATGTCAGCACCATTCCAGAGGCTCAATCTCATCCAATCTGTCACAGTCTTATATATATGAGTTTTCCTCCTGGGGGTTCTTTAGGGCATCTCATTTACCCCATGTGTGGGGTAGAGGCTTAGAGAGTGCTCTGCAGAGGAGAAATGGAGATGTGGGTCCTGTTCTGGTCTGAGGCTTCCTGTCCACATAGCATTGCCACAGGGGCCGGTCCCAGGCACTAGGGAGGAACTTAGACAATTTCTTGGAAGGTGCTTTAAGGCATGGGCCTCCCTGAAAGGCAGGTCCAAGACAGGGTTCCTGCTTGCCTGGGTCTAAGGGCAGTAACAATTTCCTTTCAGCCTCTTTGTTGATGAAAGCAACATCTCACTAACAATTGCCTCATAGGATCTTGAGGTTTGTTCTTCAATTGCTGCTAAGTTACTATTAAGTGCCCTCCTTGATGGCCCAGTAGGCAACCTTCAGAGATGTGCTTTTAGGATCTCCCTGCAGCAGAGGTGAGGAAGTCAAAGATTTTTCCTAGCAAATTACCACATTCTTCAAGCATTAACTGAAATTCGTAAGCATTAGCAGTATGTGTAATAGTCATTTCCATTTCAGAACAGTGGACAGATCTCTGAGGAGAAACTTTCAGCTCACGGACTCTTGACACAGAGAAAACACTCGTGGAAATTGGGGCCATTATTATTGCTTACTGTGTTTTCATTGAAATTGATGAAAGCAGAGGAACTTGTCACTTCAGTAGGAAAATTGAATATATGAGTTTTGCGGAAGTTTCAGGAGTCGCAAGTTATGACTAGTAATGCAAATCTATTTTTTAATGTCTAGTCCCATTCAAAGAACAATGAAAGGGAGCAGAAGTCTCTTTGTCTTTTTGTCCTTAGAAGAAACAGATATGAAAAATTGGTATTCTAAAGCCATAGATGGAACGTCGTGGTTTAAGAATTTCAGAATGACAATAATTAGAAAGAAATTCGTCTTTTGTGGAAAGAGTAAACTTTTTATTTCTTTGATGTTGCTATGAAGAAAAGATGTGGTAATGGTCAGAGCATAGAACTTTATTTCTTCTCTGAAGCATAGATGAACTCCAGACTATTTCAGTTTAACTTTAATCTGATTTCTTCTGCTTTTCTGTTTTCTTTTTCTTCTTCATGTTCTTTTTTTAATGGCACTGTTTCTTCACACGTGAAGAAATGCTGTTAAAATCCTCTTATGTTTAAATGGATCACTTCCTTCAGACGTTGTTATTTAAATTTGCTTTAGAGTAAAATTAGTTGACTCTCTTCCAAAATAGGGACTCTTGGAGAACCCATCTGTTCTAAGAGAAGTAGGTGTTCCAGGTAGAACAATGAATGGGTTTGATGCCGGCTCTGTCCACAATTTAAAAATCCTTGGGAAATAACAAATAATCTCTCTGTTTTAGGGATGGTTCATTGCTAATCTCTTTGCTTATTCTTATGTAACTATTAAAGAAATAAAAAGCTACTCCTATTTAGCTGTGATAAAGAACAGTGTTGATCTATATGTTTTGCAAAGGAAGGAGCTCTGAGAGAGATTAAAACAGAAAAAATATGATACTGTTCATTTCAATTCAAAGAGGAGATAGATGCTTATGTATCTTGTATATTTTTTTTCCTCGAAGGACATATAAGAAAACTGTTGACCATGGTTATCACTGAGGTATGGGATTGGGAGAAGTGGGATAGAAGTAGCTTGTTTAATTCTCATTTAATAACTTTTTGTGTCATTTCAATCCCCTGAACGTGTTCCTTTACATGGCAGTGGTAGGCAAAATTCTCAGATGGCCCTCATGATTTTCCACCTTGCCAAGGACATGCATACTTTGTGTAATCCCCAGATCTGTAAATGTGATCAGTTTTACTCTTGTGATTTTATGATGTTGTTGGGCACAGTTTACTGAGAGAGATGACCCAGATAGGCTTGACCTGTCATCCCAGGAGCCCTTTAAAAGCAGGGCGTTTGCTCTGGCTGGTGGAAGAAGATGATGACTTGGACTTGCTGTTTTTGGCTTGAAGATGGAAGGGTTACCTGGTGAGGAAAATGAGTAGCTGTGGGAGCTGAGAGTAGTCTGAGGCTGACAGGTGGCAAAGAAAGGAGACCTTAGTCCTACAACTGCTGGGAACCTAATTCTGGCAACAAGAGTGAGCCTGGAAGCACATTTCCCCCAGAGCCTCCAGACAGGAGCTCAGTCCAGATGACACCTTGATGTCAGCCTTTGGATACCCTGAGCAGAGCACCCAGTCCGCATGCTGGGTTTCTGACCTGCGGAACTGTGAACTAACACGTGAGTGCTGTTTAATGCCACTCAGCTTGTGGCAATTCATTATATAGTAATAAAAAGCTATTACTTTTCTATAATATTTTTATTTAAGAAAATAAACAATTGCAGTAGAGATGGGTTATCCAGGCAGTGAGATTATTGGTCATTTTCTCCTCCTTAATATTTCTAAAATAGATTAAAAAAACCTTAATAAATGCAATTTAAAAAACCCAAGGAGAACTTACTATAGGGAGAACATGCACTCTTTTAAAGGTGGATATAAAGTTAGTGCAGCTAAAAGGAGTCACAGTTTCTCATTGATTTCCATTTTATATTTTCATTTATTCATTCCTGCCTCATCCTAGCAAGGATATTATGTAACATTATAAATTAGCAATGTATTTTCATGAGGGAAAATTCCCTTAAACCCAAAACCAAGCCAATTTGAAAACTTTTGGCAAGAGAGTGACTAAACAAGCAGTTTATTTCAGGGATGCTGGGACTTCAGGACAGGAAGGGCATGTCTGTTTGATTCACTCCTGTCTACCCAGTGAACCCAGCATCTTCCACAGGTCTTAGCATACAGTCTGCTCAATACTTATTTGTCAGTTAAAACAAATGAATGTGCTTGCTGTCAGTGTTGCATTTTAAAGACTTTATAGTTTTGCTTCTACTCAGAGTTTCCCTTCTATTATTTTGTTTCCTGCTTGCAAGAGGAGAAACTCCTATTCCTGTGTATTTGTATCTTTAAGTTCAAACAACTCTACTTTAGCTAGCTTCCTTCCTGTACCACAGGTTAGTTTCCTTCCATCTCTGTCCTGGACATTTATGGTATCTGCTACAGTCTGAATGTTTGTGTCTCTCCTCACCAAATTCATATGTTGAAACCTAGTCCCAAATAGGATGGTATTAGGAGCTGGGGACTTTGGGAGGTGATTAGCTCACAGGGGCTCTGCCTTCCTGAGTGGGATTATTGCCCTTATAAAAGAGACTCTAGAGAGTTGCCTTGTCCCGTCTACCATGTGAGAACGCAGTGGGAAGGCACCACCTCTGAACCAGAAATTGAGACCCTCACCAAATTCCAAATCTGCTGGCAACTTGAACTTGGAATTCCCAGCCTCCAGAACTGTGAGAAATAAATTTCTGTTGTTTGTAAGCCACCCAGTTTATGGTATTTTTTTTATAGCATCTTGAAAGGACTAAGACAATGAGCCAAGCTAAAGTGTCTCCACTTAACTATCTTGAGTGACTATTTTGCAAATTATCTGTTGCCTCTTGCTTTGCTACTATAAGTTCAAATTCTTTATATAAGGGATTCTCAGAACTTCCAATAGATAGGAAGTTTCCTGATAGCAGAGACTCTTAATTCTTCTGTTTTCTTCTTTTCTTTCATTTCAAGATATTATACGGGTCAAATGTTTTGGTTACATGGATCACTTTTGTAATGCTTGAGTCAGGGCTATCAGTCTGCCCATCACCCAGATAACATCCATTGTACCATTAGGTAGGTTTTTGTCAATTCCCTCCCTGCTGCTTGATTTGCACTGAGTTTTACTTCCTTCTATACATATGTGTGCTCTTCGGCAAGTTCCAATTTGATAGCAAGTACATGTGGTGTTTGTTTTTCCATTCTTTAGATATTTCACTTAGGATAATGGTCTCTAGTTCTATCCAAATTGTTGCAAAAGGCATTAATTCATCCTTTTTTATGGCTGAGTAGTATTCCATGGTATACATATACCACATCTTTTTAATCCACTCATGAACTGATAGGCACTTGTGTTGATTCCACATCTTTGCAATTGTGAATTGTGCTGCAATAAACATTTGAGTGCAGGTGTCTTTTTGAAAAAACGACTTCTTTTCCTTTGGGTAAATACCCAGTAGTGGGATTGCTGGATCGAATGGGAGGTCAACTTTTAGTTCTTTGAGGATTCTTTGAGGAATCTCCATACTGTTTTCTGTAGAGGTTGTACTAATTGGCAGTCCTACCAACAGTGTATAAGTGTTCCTTTCTCTCTGCATCCATGCCGAAATCTATTATTTTTGGGCTTTTTAATAAAAGCCATTCTAACTAACATCAGGTAATATCTCATTGTGGTTTTAATTTGCATTTCCCTGATGATTAGTGATGTTGAGCATTTTTTCATGTTTATTGGACATTTGTCCTTCTTCTTTTGAAAGCTTCTGTTTATGTCTTTTGTCCACTTTTTAATGTGGTTGTTTGTTTGTTTTTTCCTTGCTGATTTGCCTGAGTTCTTTGTAGATTCTGTTTATTAGCCCTTTATTGGATGTATAGCTTGTGAATATTTTCTCCCATTCTGTAGGTTGTCTATTTCTTCTGTTGATTGTTTCCTTAGCTGTGCAGAAGCTTTTAAATTTAATCAAATCCCATTTATTTATTTTTGTTGTTGCTGTGATTGCCATAAATTCTTTGCCTAGGCCAATATCTAGAAGAATCTTTCCTACATTTTCTTCTAGAATTCTTATGGTTTTATGCCTTAAATTTAAATCTTTTATCCATCTTAATTTTTGTGAGTGCTGAGAGATATGGATCCTGTTTCATTTTCTTACATGTGGCTATCAAATTTTCCCAGCTTCATTTATTGAATAGGGCTTCTTTTCCCCAGTATATATTGTCTGCTTTTTCAAAGATCAGTTGCCTGTATGTGGATGGTTTTATATCTGGGTTCTCTGTTCTATTCCATTGGTTTATGTCCATTTTTTTTGTGTCAATATCATGCTGTTTTAGTTTCGATAGCCTCGTAGTATAGTTTGAAATTTGGTAATGTGATGCTTCCGGATTTGTTCTTTTGCTTAAGATTTCTTTGGCTATTTGGGCTCTTTTTTGGTTCCACACAAAGTAAATTATTTTTTCTAGATCTGTGAAATTTGACATTGGTATTTTGATTGGGATTGTAGTGAATCTGTAAATTACTTTGTGTAGTATGGACATTTTAACAATGTTGATCAGTAGAATCAACATTATTCTTCTGTTTTTTCTGTGTACCCAGCACAGGGCATGGCACATATAGATGCCTAATAAATAATAATAAATGTTAATAAAACAAAATGCATATCTGTTCTGAGGAAATGTTTCTTGAAGATACAAACTCCCCGCAGTTATTGGACAATTCAGGCCAACTGCTTTTATTTAATCTTTGAAAAGTCTAGCTACAAGGTCGTTGGGAAGGATGTTTTAGTCTTTGACAATAAAAAGAGTGATAGCAGGAAGAAGAAAGAAAGCGAACTAAGGATTAGAGTGAAATTACACCCAATGTGCCCCAGTCTCCCTTTCTCTGATTAGTTTCAGGGCAATCTTACAAACTAAGATACTGCTTTCCTCCATCCACCCTGGCAAGGAGTGCTTCCTTTTATTATGTAGGGATTTAAAATTGTTGATTTGAAGTCCCTAGGAAATTTGACTTTTCAAGTAAGGGCACATTCACTGGAATATGCTGCCTTTTCCTGCATGCCATTCAGGTCACAGAGACAATTAACATGCAGTGGACCTTAGAGAACACAGCTAATCCTGGTGCTTCCTTAGAACTTCAAGTGGTTGCAAGCATAAAAAGTTTCTCCTTAACAAAGGACATCTTGACCCTTGTGCTAAATTGGTATCAGTTTTCTCCCCCCAACTCTGAGCTCTGAAGGCTCAATTCAGCATCCAAAAATATTGAGCTGTGCTCTTTCCCTTTTGTACCTCATTATCGACAACAAAGGGTTGAGGAATTGGAGTGTTAGCTGGCAATTTTGCTGTGAAATATGACAGAGCAGAATATGGACTTGCTTTTTTGTCATCTATAGGGCTGCCGGGTTATTGACAGGAGTAGATATTTTTCAACTGAAACATAGAAATGGAATAGGCACTTCACGTGCTCATTTTACCAAGAATACCAATCCCTTTGACATCCAGGGCTCTGCAGCTGGCTAGCAATGTCACTGACAAGGAGTGGTACATTCCCATTAGGGAACATATAACCACCTTTCAGTGTGATTGGTTACTGACACCTTGGTGCATTAACAGTGTACGCAGCATTAACAGCAATTTTTTCATAAATTCAGCAAGCGGCAAGAGGGAAACTTCTTGTAAGTGCTGGCAAGGGTGCTTTTGCATTTTATGCCCCTCGAAGAAGGTTTTTATGTTTTTTCTTAAGGCAGATCCAATCCTGTCACTAGCTTTCTATTCTTGTGTCTATGCCTCCAGGAGGAGAAGCAGAACCCCAGAGCCTTCACTTCTGTATACCAGGAATCAGCACTGATGGTCTGTGCCTGGGCCACATCCAGCCAGCAGACATTTATGTTTGGTTCACACAATGTTCAAAATGATTTGAACTAGTTGCTAAAAATTAAAAGCCAGGAGATTTTCATGTAAAACAGAATCTGGAGTTTGGCTCTTCTTAAAAGAAGTCTATGTTTGGGGCCTGAAAACCAGTGGACCTGATTTCTCACATTGCAGCTGGAGTTGGGTAGTGATTTCCAGTTTACCACAACCAGGGTGGTTCCTAGAACATACCCTCCCTGTGTGGGAATTAGAAAGAGGCAGCGCCTCTGCGCAGATGGATTCTCGGGGTGTCCGTCAGAGAGGACGCAGCCCACACGTAATAGCTTTGCTGCAATCGCAGCCACCTCCTTGAGCCATTTCACTCATGTCTGAGCCTTCAGGCATTTGAGCTTGTGACCCCTACCAAAGCCTTTGGAAGAAGTTGCCACCTGCAGCGTACATCTGGATGAATGAGGGCTGGCCTAGAGGGTTTTCTTTGATTTCTTGCCCACAGAAATGGAGACACCAGCATCTGTTTGACCTAGCTCCTGTTTTTTCTGAGTACACAGCTGGATAATTTTGCAGGAATTGTATTCCCAGGCTAGGGCTCACTGTCTTCATGGTTCACCCTACTTCCTGAACCTCCACACTCCCCACCCCCTGCCCCATGCTGATTTTCTACTTGTTCTTTTTTTTCAGGCTTTGAGAGGAAGAGTCCAAGTAGGATATACGGTTTCTCTAGTATGACACAGGGATATGACTCCTTTAAAGAGTTTGAGGCGACTTCATGGGCCATCTTCGGATGAGCTGATTCCAGTATCTATCTCTGTTGACAGCTTGCTCTTATTAAACCCTGCCCCAAAGTGAACCCTGCAGCTACTGACAATGGACAAGGCCAGTGAACTAAGGAGCCCCTCTGTGGCCTCAGCAGACTTGAATAATAGTCTCTCAGTGGCTCTCCCAGAACCACAAGCTGTTTTTTTTTTTTAGTATTGGAATGACAATCATCAAAATCATTTACAAAGTACAGCTAGCTGTATGGGAAGCTGTATAAGGGGTGATTAAAATTAAGTTAATATTATACCATCTTAGAGCTTATAAAGTGATTTACAATTAAGCACAGTTGTGTGATAATTAGGTGTCTGTTTTGGCAGTAGCATGGATTTCAGATTGGGATTGAACAGTGGCTCAGCCATTTACTAGTTATTTGAACTTGGACTAATCACTTAATTCTGTGACCCTCAAAGGAAAAGTAGTTAAACGATAACATGATGAATCAGAGTGGTTAAGAACTCTGCAGTCTCTCCCCTACTCCATCGTACTAGTTGGAGTCAATAAACTTCCAAAGTCTCAGGTTCCTACTCTTTTAAAATGGAGGTAAAAATACCACCTTCATAATAGGATTTTGTATGATTAAATGAGATAATGCTTATGTCCAGTGTGTGGTAGGTACACAGTATTGCTGGCCATTGGAGCGCCTGACCTGCCGTAAAGTAAGCTCTTACTGCTTTGGCACTGAGAATTTTAGCAAATAGAAGGGACTAAAGGTTGCTTTGCTCAATAAATATTTTAACAAATTGGTTTTTACAGTGGAAAGTGTATAAATGTCTGGACATCAAGCTGTTTTGCTAAAGGTGTGACTTCTTAATTGGGGCAGTTCGTGTGGAGAGTTAAAAATAATTTTGGAGTTTCAAATACTGCAGGATAATGTAATAGTTACAACAAAAGTAAGAAAATATCTTTAATAATGCAAGTTACTGCCTGTTGCCTTTAGGAATGAGTTCCTGGCTGCAGATGTCTTTATCTAGACACCCAGATCAAGCAGAATACACAGGTCACAATGTCAGTTTCATCTGAAACTTGTTTTGCAGTGCCCGAGTCTTGGTCTTTAGGAAAAGACTTGTGGTTGCTATGGACCTGTTAATAGTGATTGCTGCCTGTACCTCCATTCTTCATACTCTCAATCTCCAATATAAAATCACTTAGATTTGGGCTCCAGGGCAGTAAACAAACTTTTGAGCAGGAATTAACTGGTCTTGGGCATTAGTGTCTTAATGTAGGAAATGACTTTCATTATAACCTTTACTTACACTGGCAGCCTGGCTATATTGAAGGAGCTTCTAGTTTCCTGATAGTGGGCTAAATTGCTTGAGGTTCAAACTTTGCTCTTCTGGGTGGACACTGCTAAACGGGGAAACATTTTGGGATTTCATCAGACAATAATCATCAGAAGTTGTTTTTTTTTTTTTTTTTTTTTTTTTTAAGAAAGGGTCTTGCTCTGTCACCTGGGCTAAAGTGCAGTGGTGTTTTCATAGCTCACTGCAACCTCAAACTCCTGGGCTCAAGCAATCGTCCTGCTTCAGCCTCCTGAGTAACTGGGACTGCAGGTATATGCCAGCATGCCTGGCTAATTTTTCAAATTTTTTGTAGAGACAGGGTCTTGCTCTTGCTCAGGCTGGTCTTGAACCCCTGACCTCAAGTGATCCTCCTGGCCTCAGCCTCCCAGAGTGCTAGGGTTACAGGTGTGAGCCACTGTGTCTGGCCCAGAAATCTTTGTTTTGTGTAGAACTGGTCTTAGTGTGGGTCTTTTATTTTCATGTATAAAAAGAATCAGTAATTCACTCATATACTAGATTCCTAAGTAGAAAGAAAATATTCCTGTTGAAATATGTATCTATGTATTTTTAAGATAAATCTTGCAGAAAAATGACATTTTTGTTATATTTCTGTGAGATTTGCGATCCATGTAATAGATACTTCTTGCTCCTGAATTATATTTCTAAGATACGGATCTCAGTCCTTATTAATGTGTAACCTATCTTTGGGGAAACCTAATCCAGTTCTTGAGCTCCAGGCACATAAAGTTAGGAGTGGGTTATTGGATGGGTGGGAAGAAGACATATCTAATTTGGGGACTTTGCAGCCTCACCAGTATGCAAATAATTCAACAATAATACAGAATAAATAGCTTCCATTTCCACAACTGCTGCTCTCTCTAATCCCTACAGTATGTGTTTTCTAACAATTATCTGGCTTAATTCTGTGTTTGATTGCTTAGGATCTTAATGCTTCGAATGTGGAACACAGAATAAATGTTATTGTTAGTAAAACTTTAAAAATGCCTGAGTGCAGTTTTCCACTGACATACTGCTAGTATATAGGGACAAATGAAAAAAGCATTTTGAAAAGGAAACGTAAACATTACGTTAGCTTTGAATCCTCCAACTCCTTGGCTGCAAGAAGTGACAGCAACTCTGTAAAGGTTAAATAGGCACGCTTTGGGCCCTGAGTGAAATTAAGTCTTCTACCACGTCTATGGCGCTGCAGAAGACAAAGGTTTATTTGCGTGAATAAACTGAACGTACAGTTCAATACATTCACGTTCGCAGGGCTGTTTAAGGTTTTGTAAGGTCTGGTATAATACAATAAAAATGCAGATGGAACTATCAAATTCATCAAGCTGCTGCAATAAATTCAGATGCTCTCCAGAGCTGGCAGGGTGATGTCAAGAAAGTTAAACTTGAAGAATGAGAGTTAGATTTCTAAATGAGATCAGGGAGAAAAGAAAGCAGAGTTAATAGGGGAAATCAAGACTGAAACAACCAATATTACTGCTACATTTGGAGGAGAGTTTAAAAATCAATTCTTTCTACTTGTTCTAAAATTGTTCTGCCAAAAAACTGACATTGTTATATACATTTTATGTTTTGGTTTATTTAATCTTCTTTAATACAGCCATTGTTAGTTCAACAACCCAACATTTGAGGTTACATTATTGCAAAAACAAGGACATAGCTAAATAGGTTATGCCATCAATACATTTGTTAATCTTATCCCTTTTATTAAAGACAAAGCATAGTTCGTTAATATTGTTTTGGGTTTCCTCTATTTGTAAAGTTACTTATGGTGGCACATACTAAAGGCAGGGAATTTGCTCCCTGGGTCAACTGTCTTTAAACTATTAACTTAGCAAAACATTAGCATTTTGTAATTAAAAATAGATAAAGCAATATTTTAGTATAATGTTAGCAGTAAAAATTAACCTATCTGAATAAATGTGTATATATACATAAAACACTACCATGCTTTAAAAAGTTGAGACACTAATATTCTGTGAAATTAATATATAAATAAAATATAACCTGGAATGAAATTACCATTAAATACAAAAAAGGAAAAATAGAATCCTTCACTTCCCAAACTTGTAGATTTTAACATTTTATAAGTCTGTATTACATCATTTGGAATTTAAGGCTTATTTCAAATTTGGAAAACATTACATTAAAATTCCTACAAAAGGCAGTATATGTTAATTACATTTTGAAGATTTACATTTATTCCAATGTTAAAGAGACATTTTTTGAACTTCCTTCAAATATCTGTAATGCCTTTTATTTATTAAGAAAAAAATACAGCTTTAACACTGTAAAATGTTTGTTATATTGTTTGAAAATATCAGAAAATAAAAATACCTTGAAGATACAACATATTATTCCAGGATATATGAATTTCTTTTAGTATTGTTATTTAAGAAGTGAAACAGTTAAGCTAATATTGTAAATATTTTATTTTTCAGCACATACTTTTTTCTCCGTCTTCAATCTCTTTGGCATTCTTTGTTTCCTGTTTCTCTTATCTTCCAACTTTTCCTTCTTAGTTTTGTTTTCTAATAGTCAGACTTAACCACATATCTTACTTCATCAGCTATGATAGTCTTTCAATTTTTCCTTTGTTTACAATAAAACAATGGTATCTATTAAGTGAGTAACCAACTGAACATTCTCTTCTACCTTGTGTAAATGTTTTCTTCTTAAAACATATCTTTAGCTTATGTCTTTATGTATATTATATAATCACACACTTGAATAACAATCGGAGTCACAGAGTACTGTGGGAATTCAATGTATTACTGATACACACTATTCAGCAAGCTTACGGAGTGACAAAAAAGAACGCATCACGTTTCGTGACTAGTATTCTAAGTATCCTCTGGTTTTTCTTACTAAGACAAACAGATCAACGTTTTCCAGCTTCTCCATTTCTTCTTCCTGGCAATCCTGGAGAAACTCTACAGAAATAGGACCTAAGGGCGAATTAAAAGCAGATCCCGGACAGGTTGCTTTCATAGTGAATCCTGGTCTTGTGTATGCTGCTACTACCATGTGGTCCATTATTGCTGCCCGGACAGGCGCGCAGCAGTGAGGGGGCGGCGCTGGCGTGTGCGGGAGTTCGTTTCGAGGCTCTGGTGGACCGCTTAACTAAAGGCACGGGCTGGGCAGGGGCCGGCGCGTCTAGGAGCTCTGGTCCACCTGCAGCACAGCCTGACGCACCTGCTCCTCATCCGAGCGCTCTGCCTCCTCAGAGGCTAGCTCGTAGCCACCCTCATAGCGCACCTTCTGGGCCTGCTGCAGGGCCACTGACTCCCCCTCCTCGTCTTCCATAATGGTCAGGTCGACGTTGCTGTCCATGCCCGAGTTGCTCCCCCTGGAGGCCGCCTTCTCGGCAGCGCCCTCCGCGTTGTCCCCTTCCAGCAGCGCGCTGGCGAGGGACGCCTCGGAAAGGCCCTCCGCAAAGGAGCCCTCCTCCTGGGACGGCACCTGCTCACTGCTCGGCGTGTCTTCCGACCTGGTCTCGTTTTCTGCGGGGCTTTCTCCCTCCCGGACTTTCTTTCGACCGAAAGTCAGGGGAGAAACCTTGAAGGGGGAGCTTTTCCCTGAGGATGTTTTCTGGTGACTGGGTGTGAGAGATTTCTTAATCTTCTCTCTCCTCTCTGCGGATACGATCTTTGTCCCCAGCTTGTTCATCTTTTTCTCGATGTTTTGGCGAGAAAATGCCTTCTTGAGGCTATCCACTTTCTTAAGGCTGGATCTTTTTATCTTCTCCGCCCGGCTCTCCTCCGTCTTCTCCTCTGCGCTGTCTTCCAGCGCGTCCTCGTCGCGGGGCAGTTCGTCCTCCGAGGAGAGGTCCACCGTGTGCAAGGTCTCCTCCAGGGACTTGTTTTCGTCGGCAAGCTCCTCCTTCCCTTCCGCTGGACTGGGGACTGGCTCTTTCACAAACACACTGGCAGGGATCTCATTTTCTTCCTGAAAAGATAGACAATGTAGGTTTCATGTTAATAACACATTTCCCAAAGAATTCTGAAATGCGGTAATTTGTGTTTCTGTTTGGGGAACATGGGCATGATAGAAACCAAACGTTCATGGCTTCAGTTTTCTAGAACAGGAAGAGTTAATTCTAAATTGGTCAAGTCATTCCCCTTCGCCTGGATAAGGCCAAGGGCTGCCCACTGAGAATAGCATGAGGGCAGCCGGCGAAAGCCCTATCAGTGACAGGCAGGGGAAGTGGCTGTGACTCAGATGGACAGGAAGCTGCCTAGATAAAAGCACTAAAGTAAGTTACTCTATTGTGAACCCAGAGGCCCTCTCTCCCCTACCCTTCCTTGAGGTCAGAGGGCTCCACTCCTCCCAAAAATCCCACTGCGAAAGAGCCTGAAGTTCAAGTTGGCAGATAAAAGATGGAAACGGGAGAGAACTGAGACGTCCTTAGGTACCAGATACCAGGTACAGCCTTGATGAGGTTCCCTCTGCAACTAGAGGTCAGCAGTAAACGGATGGTCAACTCAGTATCTGTTCGCACACACTGAAGTGAATGACATCATTTCAGAGTAAGAGAAGCGAGGGCTGCCTTCCCGGGGGGCCACTCATGAAGCCTCGTGGTTCAGGATATCCTTTGTGGCAGTTAAGAAGGGGAGGTGAGATATTAGTGTCATTTTTAGAATAGTGAGGTCTAAAGGCTTATGCTGCGGTTGTAGCTTATCAAGCCTCTTTTGTTAAACAGAGCTTCTCTGGGCAAAAATACTTTGGCCCCCAACCTCCTGCTAAGAGTGAGGGAGAGCAGCAGAGAAAGCTGCCCCCTTCATTGTTCCCAGCACATCTCTTCCCAACTGCTAGGCACGCAGGCAAAGGTGGCTCTTCTCAGTGTCTCAGGGAGCAGAGCCTGAGAACCTGCCTCTAGCGTGCAAGGGGGACGGTGCTGCAGCGTTGCTCACTGGGCAGATTTGAATCCAGACAGACTTGGGTCACACAATATTCTTTGAATATTGGAAAATGAGAGCTAATCAGCAAGGTACCTCCACATTTTCATCGAAAGAAATGACACAGTATTGGATGTGTGTCAGGAGGCCTGAGTCTCAGTCTTTGCTGTACTCTTAAATGGCTAAGCAGCTTTTAGCAGATAATTTGTGATCTCCTTGGTCTCAGTTCCTTCCAAACATGAACAATAAGGATTTGACCTAGATTAGCAGCTTTCAAACTGCACCCTTAGGGGCACCAGGGGTTCTGCAGGAATGCCACAGGGGGGCAAGGCTCCAGAGCCCCTGCCACGCCTCCTGCTACCAGAGCCTCGAGGTTATGTTATTATATTTTGGGCTGCTCAGTAAACTTTCAGTTTGAAAAATAACTGGATTTAGTCGATTAAAAATCTATTTGAGATCTAAACGTCATGCAAAGTCCACGTTAATGGTAAGAACTCCCCTTCTTTTTTTGCAATGTTGATTGACTGAAAAGTTAACAAGAATGGGTTATGAATGAAAACATGCTTTAAGAGTGTGACTGTATATTTTTAACTTCTTGCTACAAAGACTAAATGAACAAAGTTTAGCTATTATAGAGAAACTTTAAAATATCTCTCTCCTTATTAACCATTGAATGGTACAATTATGATACTCTTTGAAAAGATACAGCCCTGTGTATCCCTCTTACACACACTTACGCAGTCCTTTCCATAAATAGGTTAGACACAGAGGATAACATCTTGGGTAGAGGTAAAAAGCAGAAAGTGCGGTTAAATAGAATCCTTGTTAGAATGAAGATATCACATGCTCTGTTTCCCAAAGGCCTGTCTACACTGCCCCCCACCCCTTTTTTTCCCTGTGAGACAGGGTTTTACTCCATAGCCTAGGCTGGAGTGCAGTGGCTTGATCCTAGCTCACTGCAGCCTTGAACTCCTGGGCTCAAGCGATCCTCCTGCCTTAGCCTGTCAAAGTACTGGGATTACAGGTGTGAGCCACCATGTCTGGCCTACACCCTCCCATTTTGAATGTCATGGAAAGTGTCAGGTACATAGTAAAAGAAAAGGGGAAAAAATTGAAAGGAATCCGGGCCTGCTACAAGAATGAATGCAAGCTGGGTAAGGTGGCTTTCTAAGAAAGCCCTGAGAATGTCTGGAATGGAGATGGCCCCTCAGCAGGGCAGGCTCGAAGACTACAAAAGCATGGGTTTAGCTCTGTGTCTAGAAGGAAGCTTGCTGACTGCTGCTTCCACTGGGAAATCCGGAGAACCTAAGATCTAAGGTGGGCAGTAATCTCCATTTTTCAGAAAGGATTTTCTTCTCAGTGGATGAGTATTACTGAAAGAGGAATAGACTACAGAAATAGCTAGGGCCTGCATGCTTAGGCCAGAAACAAAGTGACTTCCTGGGCTTGACAAGAGGGTTACAAGGGTTTGACAGGAGTTGCTGGCAGAAAAGAAGAAACCAAGAGTTCAGCGAAATGTTATTAAAAGTCGTCAGTGAGGAAAGCAGAAATTCAGGCAGAAAACTGTATAAATAAGCCTTGGTTATGACAGAAGATGTATATTTTTATAGTATAATTTCTCACGGTAATCAAAGGTAGAAAGTTGGATAACGTCCCTTTCTTCAACCCCAACAAAAGGTAGGTATATTAACTGTACTCTAAAGGAATTGAACTAATCATATTGTACTTTTTCCTTAAATATAAGTTTTACTATCACAAAAGCATAGTTACTGTTGAGTCTTAATCCTATTTTGTCTTTCTTATCCTGTATCGTTTGGGGACAGCTTTGAGGAAAGTTGTTATAAAGTGAATAGAAAGTGATCTGTGGTAGATACATGCCACATATATGGGGGCAGGGTGTTGAGGGAAGGCGGAAAACCCATTGAACTCTTTTGTAAAATGCCAGGGAAATTTATATGAGACCTTTTCGATGCCAACTATGAAAATAAACCCAGCAGGAACAGAGAGAATCCAGAATGAGTTGGATGTGTCTATATGCAACTGGAAACAAATGAGATATGTCTTCTGGCTAATTGCTATGCATCTGCTGTCATTTTAATTACTCAAGCGGGATTTCATGTTCTGTCTACTGGACAGTGTTTACTCTGAAGCTTCTGATGACATCCACTCTGAAGGTAAGCCCTTTCTTTTCACACAGGAATTTGTAAATGTCCAAGCACTCGTAGGTCTTACCTTTCCATAATGTTTGTTTGGAAGCGGAAAAATACTGATACTTTTCAAAATCTCTGTTCTTTAGCAAGGCATACGTGTGGTGTGTGACGGGTGAAGTCACTCTTACAGTGGTGGAAATTCAATTTGAACTTCAGATAATGGATCCTTGGCAACTGCCTTCTCCCGAGGTGCCCTTGTGCTCAGGCTCTCACACACACCTCACGGAAACTTGATATCTCACATGCCTACAGGTGGGGTGAAGGTGACACTTCTGCCTTCAGCCTCCTGTTGCTTTTTTTTGTTTGTTTGTTTTTAATTTCAGAATATTACAAGGGTACAGATGTTTTGGTTACATGGATTGCTTTTGTATGGCCTGAGTCAAGGTTATAAGTGTGCCATCACCCAGATAGTGTTCATTGTACCCTTTAGGTGTGATTTCACCCGTCCCCTCCTCCTCCCTCCCACCTGCTTGATTGCCGTTGCGTTTTATTTCCCTCTGTGCCCATGAGTGCTGTTGGGTTACACTGTTGGTGGGACTGCAAACTAGTACAACCTCCTATTGTATTTTTGATCTGCTTTCTCTTACAGAGTCCAAGACTGATGGTTGCCTCAAGGAGGAGCGCCAAGTATACATCCTCAACTGGGTCCCTGCTTACCTCCGCTAGTTAATCATATGTCTACTTAGAGTTTGTGGCTCCTTGAAATGGCAGTGAGAATCCCTCTTGGGCTGAATTGCTTCTTTGGGCAGTAGAGGCCCGCAGGAGCAGCTGATTATTTGCCCTTTGTTTTCCAAAAGGTCTTCGGCTCCACTGATACAGGTGTTCCTGGGTCTGATCTTTCATAAGGACCCTTAGGAGTTTTTCAGAAGAAAGGGAATTAAACAGCACACTTCAAACATATCTGAATGATATTCTTGCAGCATAAAAGAGAAAAGGAATGGAAAGAACTCTAGAAAAGTAGCACTTTTCCTTTCACTTCTGCTTGTTTGCTGGTTATTATTGATTCTAGTGAACTAATAGCCCTAGTGGTATCAACTCAGATAAACTTGCCAACTTGTCGCACACTTCTTGGGTTGAAGCTCACGGAAACAAATATTCTCTGCACATATACAGATATGCACACTTTAAAAGAAAAGAAGACTCTTGCCAGAAAAGGTCTGGGTACTTAAAAAAAAGAAAAGAAAAGAGAGGATGAGCATCAGAAAAGGAAATCTAAGGTATGTCATTTAAAATCTTGAATAGGGAGAGAGAAGCCAGCAGTTTGCTTTCCTGGCACTAACTTATCATTTCTGTTGTTAGAAAAAAATAACAAAGGATGTCATATTCCCACAGGGATGTGGCAGCATCCTAGAGGGATATGAAGACCATAAATTTGTGTACATGAAATGTTTCATCTAATAATTTATAAATACTAGTTGTTAATATGAACCTATGCCCACCTAACATTTTGATTTATAGGTCTCTTTCATACATTGATGGTTTTCTCCAGTTTGTGTTTCTGAGGTATAGATTGCCAAGTGGATAAAGCCATTGATTAGAACTGCCCCCCTAAGGCAGCTGTCGGTGGAATCAGCAAGACATAAGAATGAAATGCATTAGTTATAATCCCCGAGCAGTCTTTCACATGCTGGAGGATTTAAAAGTTTCATTATTTTTCAGTGTTATCAAGGGTTCAATTCTTTTTTAAGATCACACTGGTTAGGTGTTCTTTGTTACACATAAAATACACAAAACAGAACCAAAAAAAATCCAAATCACACTGAATTATTTAAAAGCTGATATGGAAAACCTAGTAAAGGTGAACTTTACCATAATGGGATTATAGTGTTTGTTTTTACTCATTTTAATAATTTCTATTATGAATAAAATGAAACCTTGCTAGACATTTGGTTTCTCAGGGCCTCTGCAACGTTGATGTAAAATGAAGTTAAACTAAATGATTATTAAGGTGCTTTCCAGCTCTAAAATATTTGATTCTGTGATATTAACCTAAATTCCACGAAAAAGAATTAACACATTGCAGAAGTGATTCTGTAGTGTACTAATGCCAAGTGTATTTTGTTTCATCAAGAATCAAAACTACAGGACCTGAGTTGCACTGGAGAATGTTTTTCATTCATTCAATTCAAACAGATATAGATTACAAAGCAATGGAATGGGAAACATTTACTTGGAAAGGCTGCATCTGAAAGAATGTAATGATTCTTTTGAAGAAATACCAACAATAATCAGTTACTCACTTGGAGTGCCTGGGGCAGTGGTGACATTCAGTAAGCGTAAATAATAACAATAAGAAGTAGTATTTTTGTTTATCTCAAACTAAAAGGGCACTGGGTAAGTAACACATCAAAACCAATATCCCATATGGGAACATTAATCAATGTGCTATAAACACAGCTGGTTGTCACAGAAAGGTGTCTTTGATTATCTATATCCCCATTTCTTCCAGGTTTGTACTAATTTAACAGTTTTCAGAGCAGTGGCGTTGGATACGGTGCAGGCTTTTAAAAAATCAATTTTAAAATTGTCCAAAGATGTTACACTTTTAGCACCTTTCTAAAATTCTGATCTCATTGAAGGAACCCAAATGATGAATATTTGAACACATTTATAAGCTCAATTCTCCAGAAATGGATCCACTGCAAATATTTAACCTTTCTACTTTTTTTTCCACCCAATTTCCCAATTTTATGTGGATGAAAGCATAAGCTATCCATGAGTATTCTCATTTTGTTCCCTGGATTTGAAATCATTCCCAAACTCCTCTTCCAAATATTCATTACTAGAACCTTAAGAGGACATAAGTGGACACCATACCCTCAGGGCCAGTTACCTGTGAAATTCTAGTCTCTTATATCAACAGAGAAAATTTCCTCTTACCTGTAAATTCACTGATTTTCTACAAAATATCTAATTTTAGTAAAATATAGCCATGCTTATAGGCAGTCTTAGTCTTTCTTTAGCATTTTCTTTTTGATCAGCAATGCCTGTGAGTCTTATTTCATTTATGCTGGATCATGTCACAGTATTTTGAATTCAAACATTGATCTGAAGCTATTACAAAAAAAATTTGAAAAAAAAATCTGCTGGGTTTATCCAGGATTTTGAAATTTATTTTATTGCTCAAAGGGAGATGAGTGTTTCTCTAGTTTTAGATATTATTGGTTATAATTTGAGGCAATGGCTATGAAATTTGATGCTTAATAGCTACAATAATGCTGTAACATTCAGTGCAGATTTAAGTAAATAAATGACATGTTTTAAGTAGGACAAATTAAAGACAAAGTTTGGAATTAAAAAAACACAAATACATTAAGTATCTACTAAGCCAACCGACCAACCAAAACACACCTTTAGATTTTGAAGGACATGACAGGATTTCACAAACTGAAAATGTAATCGTCTCAACACTACAGTACCAAATATGCTCAAGTCAAGGAATAGATTCTTTTCTCTCTTCTTTTCACATGATTTTTTGTCTTAAATGAGAAAAATCAATAGATTTAGTAAGGGGAAGTCCAGCATAGGAATCAAGGGGACTAAAAGTGATAAATTACTTTAAAGACATAAAGTGGCACCTGGTACGTTATCTACCCTCTACACTCTCCACAGGTCCAGAAAACTGACCCCTTCCGCCACACGGTGAAGTCTGTGCTGCTACTAGAAGGGTCTGTTTGGAGTGGTCTTTTGAGCAGAATCCTTTGCTTTCATGGAAATGAGACATATGTTGATTTCAACGTGGTGACGGTCATACAATGTGTGGTGGGTGTGTGTAATCAAGCATAAGCATAGCTGTTTTAAGGTCCTGGGTAGGGTGGGGTCAGTTTTTCCCAAGAGCCTTTTTTTTTTTTTTTTTGTGGAGACAGGAGCTCACTCTGTTGCCCAGAACAGTGGTGTCATCACAGCTCACAGCGACCTCAAACTCCTGGGCTCAACCAATCCTCCTGCCTCTGCCTCCCGAGTAGGTGGGACTACAGGCATGACCCATCACGCCCAGCAAGAAATCTACATTTCTAAGCAAGCAAAAGGGTCGCCTCTCTGAGCAAATGAATTTCAGATCCACTCAGTAATCGCTTCTATTCATTGAGCACTTAATCTATGCCATTCCCTACTAACCATTTTAAATGTTATTTTCTTTATTCCTTGCCCTATGAGAGAGATACAAGGGAGGGAGGAAGCATTAGCATTTAAGAGAACATTTTTGAAATCAATTAAACGTGTGAGTGGCAGCTTCACCACTTGCTTACTGAATAACTTCAGATAAGATGTAAGCATCTCTGAATCTCAACATCCTCATCTGTAAATTGGGGATAAATGACATAATGCATGCAAAGCTTCTTAGCAGTGTGTGCTGGGCTTATTAAGTGCGCAACATATTTTTGCTCTTATTAATATCCTCAGTGTACAGATGAGGAAATAGAGGCTTGGAGAAGCTACAAAACGTGTCCGAGAGATCACATAACAAGTAGTGAAAAAAGGATTTGAACCGGTGTCTGTGTGACTGCAAAATTTATCTTCTCGACTACTATACCAGACCAGTCTCTAACACAAATTATTGTTTTATCCACTGGCATAATTACTACCCTAGAGAAACCCCTACTTTATGAAGGAACAGGAAAAAGAGCAACCTTTCCACTGAGGGCCTGCACTTGCATTTGTTCTTTCAAAATAATCATCTTGCAATGCCTTGAGAATTGAGATTTCTAATATTCTTTAGGCTAATAAAGGATGTTACATGGCTTAAAAAAGGTCCAGTAACTTGCCTTTAGTTCTCCCAAAAGCGTCCCTGGGGGCTACTTGCTAAGGGGCCCAGAATGGAGTCTGAACACATTGCTGTGGATTCACTTGAGCTTCCAATTTGGTCTTGAGCACCCCTGTTTCAGCTTCTACTCACTATGTGGAGAATTCCTACCATTCCTGGCTGCAATTTCACACCTGTCAGTCCAACGTGACAAAACAGGAGACCATGTCAGGCCCTCAACAATGAACAAGTTTCCCAAGAGTTGTTTTTTTAAATGTCAGATTTGCAATTCTCTTGAATTTCTAGTAGCATATTCCCTTCCATTCCCCCCTCCAACATCCGCAGAACACCCGTGGCAAAACAAAACAAAAACCAATCCTGAAAAATTGTGACTTTCCTTTACTAGATAAACATTTTTTTTCCCCTCCTTAACTGAGGGATGGGACAAGAGATAATCTCCATGATTCACATGGAAGAAGGGAAATTTCCTTTGGTGACTCAGATTTAAACAGGTCTGTACATGTTTGGTTTTATTTGGAGATCAGTATTTAATTTAGAAATGCCTTGAGAGCTGAGATTTCTAATATCTTTTAGGCTAATAAAGTGAGGATCTCATATGGCTTAAGAAAGGCCCAGTTACCGGATCTCTTTTCAGTTCATCTGGTGCATGAAAAGCTATTGCATTTGCATTAAAAGCTAAAAAGTTTCCTGGCTGCGAAAGCCTGCAAGGTATAGGAGGGCATCAGCTGCCTAAACCTTTACAATACTCAAGTGCAATCTGAGGAGGACAAAAAAGCAGCGAGATGAGTCTTTCCTTTTAAGGGAGTAGGAAGGCTTAGGTTCTAACTTGGCAGAGCAGATTCCTTTTGAATAAGAAGGCTCCCCCGGTTTAAATCCCAATTTCTAAATCTCTCTTGGGAGATGAAGGCTCTCCCTGTGTGCCTTTCACAATCAAACTGTTGGTTATAGCCTCTCCCCTCCATGGCTTTGAAATCCTCTCCTATTCACATGGTCACAAGGAGACAGCCCTGGGGCGAGGATGGCAATCGCTTCCTGGGCTCTGTGCTGGCTCGAGTCCACTGGGCGGAAGGGCTTCCAGCATTAGGCAGGGCTGCCCTTGGATTCACAAATGCCCACCACTTGGCGGAACAACAGCCCCACGCAATCTCCCTGTCCCCAAATAGCCTCTTGCTACATTAATTGCATCATTGATGCATTAAAAAAATTAAGTGGCCTTTTTATTCTAAGGCAACCATATTAAGGAGAAAACATTTAAGACTAGCCTTTGTGACTGTAACTGATAACACTACTTTTATTTTACTTTACAGTTGTGGTCTCTCTGAGCAATGAGGGGAATATCTAGTGTGTTTGTAAAGAGTTATGCTCTGTAATTTTAGTGCATCATTTGCTAGATAAGAACTCAACAAGATTGCTTTGCTTACCCACAAGAGTCTTAAAAGAACAAGGCTGGTTCAACTCTAATGGAATCAATCCTCTATTTGGTTAGTCCCCAAAACATTGGTAGCCTTTCGACAAAGGGATAGTTTAAGCAGTTATGAGTTTAACTTCTTGGTTACAAAAATTTCACATGATTACCTCATTTCCTCAAAGAGTTAATAAACTGCCACTGAATTAATTTGCCCAGTCCAGCTAACAGCTGCAGCCAGAGCCCCAGGCTCTTAATGCAAAGAGACAAATGAATTTGACTAGGGTATGTGCACCTGCACATCTTCCCGACCTGTACGGAGTGCATCCAGGTGCTCCCTGACAAATGACCCCGGCCTACCAACGCTGCGGGCATCTGCCTTGAGGTTAGGCTGGAGTGACCTGGGAAATTCCCACCTCGGTGTGCAGATTTCATATTCGCCTGCTGCAGGCAGACAGGGGACAATGCCTTGTGTGTGCGATCCCTGACAGGCAGAACAGATGTAAATATGTCTGTGCGTGCCAAGACGACTGAGGTCCATGAGCCTTGGGAAGTCCCAGCCCGCCCGTGAGGAGGCACAGGGGTCACTGACCTGGAAGATGAGCACTTTGAAATGGTTGCGCCTGAGGAGCTGGGCGTGGTTGTTCTCCAGCCGCTTCACCTGCGCGCACTGCCGGTCCATGCGCTCCTTGACTGCGCGCGTGTGGGCGCTGACCTTGCGGGACTTCTCCAGCAGCTTGCTCACCGTGTTGCTGGTGGAGGCCTGGTACTTGGAGAGCTTGGTGAGGTCGTTCTGGATGCCCTTCACGGAGCCCTCCAGACTGATCTGCCGCTGCTCCATCTTGTTCTGGTTCTCCTGCACCGCGTCCAGCATGTTCACCAGCTTGTCCAGGAGCGCCAGCACCGTGACGGCGTTCACTTGGGAGTTGTCCCGGATGGCCTCCTCCGTGCTCCCCAGGTTCAGGCTGGGGCTCGGCGTGGAGGAGGGCATCGGGCTGGGGCTCGCTGGCTTCTCCTGCCGCACATCAGAGCCCAAGTGCTGGAACTTTTCGGCCTGTACAGCGTCCTCTCCCATGGCTGGGCAGGTGGGAACACTCTTCCCTGCCGGGAGCTGCTGCTTGCTCTGGCGAGAAGGGCGGTGGTGCACAGAACGAAGCCCACTGGTTTGAGCTCAGAGCTCCACTCTCCAGGACGGGCAGAGGTTCAGACAGGCAACAACTGGCTAGGCTGATCAGGGGAACTGCATTCCAGCTGCTCTTAAAAGCCCTACTCCACCCAGTGGGAGGAGAAGGTTACAGAACGGAGAACCACTCAGGGTTCAGAAGCATGCACACACTTCCTAAGCACGTTCTCTTCTGCACAGGGCACTTTGCTGCAGGTTTAGCTTTTCTTTCCTACTCCCCTTCCCTTTTAGAAATAAGTTCAATGCCATATTTCAATCATGACTTCATCTCGAGGCGGAGAAAAAACAGGCTAACTTGGCCCAGCTCCACAGCTTCCAATTGGCTAAAGCTAGTAAACTTTTTTCTGGCTGCTATGCTACAGATGCAACAGAGCCCCTGTTTTTTTTCCTGGATACAAGTTATTGTAAGGGAGCGTGTTGTTTGCGTTTGCCCTAGAACTGATTGATGGGCTGCAGAGCACCGGGTGTCCTACTGGGAGGGGCAGAGTTTAAAGAGTACATGCAGCCAAGTTCATATTTGTTAGTCTCTCATTTGCAAAGGAGTGGAAGTCACCCTTATAAAGACAAGGAAAACAGCCCAGTGCTTATTACTTTTGCAATTGGGGATACAAAATACATTGAAAGAGATTGAGCTTCAGGGACATTAAAACAAGTAATGCTGCTGTTATGGACTGTTATCATGTAATAGATGGAAACTTTTTGAATGATCACTGTTAAAAAAAATATGCAGTTTTTTTTTGAGAAGATTGAAAAATCAAAAAAAAAAAAGGAATATGATCTCTTTAAGAACCTATCATGCTAATTTGTTTTCACTATTTTTAAATCGGTGCTGAGAGATTTTCTCAAATACCCATCTCTGCAAGGCATTTATTGACACGTGTCCAGAAATGTGACCGTCGACAGGTTGAGTTGGAGTTTCTGAAGTGGTTCTAATGTTTGACATTTCCAAATTCCTGCTCAGTGGAGTGGCACACCTGTTCTCAAACGTGGCCCTCCTCATCCGAGCCCTTGGGATGTGGGGCTTATTTCCTAAAATGACTTTACATGCTTGAATTGGTTTTAAATGTATCCAGCCTTTGAAAGTGCTTTCAGCAGGAAGTTTGTAATAGGCCTTCTATGAACAGTTTTGAGAGGAACAAATGCCAGCTCACGTTGGGTCAGGGATTGAATAATGGAACAGTGCCATTCTTCAATGGCAACATCTGCATGTAAGACAATCAATCAGCAAGCCATTTGGTGTCACATTTATTGAATCCCTATCCTCTGCTATATGCTTGCTGCACTATCCAGAGGATACTGGCAAAGTATGATTCAAGACCCTGCCCTCAATGAGTACACCTGCTAGTTAGAAAGATGAATTAAAGATGTTTTTACAGAAGCCTCCAATTTCCTCAGATGATTCGCACCCCCAAAACCCACTTAAAGTGAATCCTTTAGAATTAAAGATCAGAAAAAAAAAGTGGAAAGATTCTGTTGAGACATTATCTTTAAAAAAGGAAAATCATTAAAGTTAATTTACCTTATATTTAATAAAATTTTGTTGGTTAAAAATGTGTTAAATATTATAACAAAGGATAGATCAAGAGTTGACTTTGAGAAGCATAATTTTCTAACAAAATTATAAGGTATCATGATATAATGTCCTTTTACATTTGACTTCTGTGGGCAAATCATAAAGAGTGTCATTATTTCAAATATATTTGAGGGCTTCATCAATTTTCCAAGAGCCTCTCTTACATTTTGACATTCAAATCATTCTCTTTTGAAGCACTTATTTTACCATCATCCATGTGGATTTTTTTCTTCTTCAAATGTTAACTATTGCAGCTGCAGATTCTCATTTGTCAGAGGAGTTGCCCATGATTCAAGGGCTTTGCTAACATTACCTTCATCAACTTCATGATTTCCTACATATTTTGCAAGATTTGCAATTTCACATTATAATCACTTCTCCCTGATTTTGCATTGATTTGAGCTGATTTTGCATTGCATTGTTGGATATTGTATAATCAGCTAGATGAATAGAGACATTAAAGAGATGGGGTGTGAGGTGGGAAAAGGAGAGAGGCCAGTTGTTAAACAGGAAGAAAGGTTTCCATGTGGGCTTATTTATTTTTGAAAATCTATTTTGAGTAACGCAAGTAATATAATAAGCAGTTATCTATTGCTGTGTAACAAACCAGCACAGAACTCAGTGGCTTAAAATAATAATCATTTTATTTATTCATGGTTCTGTATGTGGCTAGGTAGAGCTCAGCTGGATTGGGTCCCCTCTGCTGGGCATGTTCATTCAGCTGTAGTCTGGGCTGAGGAATCTGACATGGCCCCACTCATGTGTCTGGCTCCTCAGCTGGGACAACTAGAATACTTGGATTTCTCTCTTCTCAGTCTTTCAGCCTCTAGGGACTCTCCATCTGATCTCTCTAGTAGGGAAGTCAAACTTCTTTACATGATGCCACAGAGTTACAACACAATAGAAGCAAAAGCTGCAGGGTGTCTTAAGGCTGGGCTCTGGAACTTTCTCCTTGTCACTCTCACCACATTTTCTGATCCAAGCAAGTCATAGACCAAGCTCAAGTTCCAGGGGATAGAAATAGACTCCATCTTTTTATGGGAAGAGCAGCAGTGTCCCATGACAAAAGGGTAAGCAGCATGGGAGAGATTATTGCAGGTATCTTCCGCAGTTTACCATAACATGAGTACATTCTTCTTTCAAAGCACTATTACAGATAAAGCTGAAGGCCCTTTTGATTATCATATCCATTCCATTCCCTTTCCCCTCTTGTCAAAGGCAATCATTTTTGTGAATTTGGAATAGATCCTTTGGACATTATAAGGGATCAATTCATTAGTAAATAGTTTCATGTTGTGATGCAGTTTGCTTTGTTGCACAATCTTATCATCATGGGAACTGTGAGGAACTATATAATGGGAACCCTTCTGTTCTGTACAAGACATCATGTAACTCAGTAATAGGGTGAGATACAAACTCTGAGGGCAGCACGAGTTCACTCCAGGAAAATGCCTACTTTATTACTGGCCAGGGCACTAGTCCCAATCTCTATGTGGTTGTCCATTTCAAGCCACTAGTAATCCCATAATTCATAGACCAGAGGCAGCTCAATGGCCTCTTTGGTTGGCTTTTGCCTTTAGGCCCATACAGTAATCCTGGCATTCTTGGTCTTACTACTATGGCCATAATAGAAGGCCTGGAATGAGGATCCCTCAGAGAAGAAAAGCCCTTTCCCCAGTGGCTTAAGAAGCAGAGGTGGCTAAGCTGGCTACTCCGTACATCTTTACCCCTGGGTCGCTACATTGGAATTCAAAAGCCTTTCAAAGGCTGGGTTGCCTCTTGAACAGGAGGCAGTCTTCAAGTTGTATGAGTGTATTTACCACATGGAAAGAAAGAAAAACCATGTAATGACACATCCACATGGTTTATGTCACTAAGTTTTGGAGTGGTTTGTTATGCAACGGTAGATAACTGGGAAAATGTAGTTTGCAATGAAAATGCAGTTCTTTAAGAACTACTGTGAACAGTCTAGGTTTGTTCCCAGAACTCCTCTCTGTAATACTTTTTGTACATACTACTGTTTACAACACCTAAGTCCTAAGATAATATTATAAAACAAAACAAAGGACTTTGTGTAATTATTCTTACCTTAAGAAAAAATTAAATCTGGGCTAATACCAAAGGTGGTAGGATAAAACCATGTTAGGAAGATAAAATAAACTGGGCAGAAAGGAAGGTGGAGTTGAAGGAGCATCTGTGTCTGACCACATCTGGATGAACTCCACGCCGCATCCTGCCGTGGCTATGGATGGAAAGCGAGGGTGCATTTTGAAGACGGCCTGGAGGTCCTGCTTTTTCCTTACCCTTTGCTGAAGTAATGGAGAGGAATTACGTGTTCACTCTCACTAGAAACGTTAATGATGAAAAGCACAAGGTTACGTGACCTAATCTCTTCCAACGGAAGTCACCATATAACCTATCAATGACGTCCATGTGGAATAGAGCAATGCATAAGGAAATCTTGTATAAATGAATGATAAAGCATACGTAATGTATAGTGTTGACATATAAAGTAGATTCCACTCACTCCACATGTGCTGTCATTTAGAGCCACAGACCAGTACTGCTCTGTCGCCTATTTGGAACCAGGCAGCACAGCAGAGGGTGAGCAGCTGGTGAGCAAGTGAAGCTTCATCTCTATTTACAGCCGTTCCTCATTGCTCACATCACTGCCTGAGCTCCAGCTCCTGTCAGATCAGCGGTGGCATTAGATTCTCATAGGAGCACGAACCCTACTGCAAACTGCACGTGCAGGGGATCTGGGTTGTGTGCTCCTTATGAGAATCTAATGCCTGATGATCTAGGTGGAGCTAAGGCAGTGATGCTAGTGCTGGGGAGCAGCTGCAAGTACAGATTATTATTAGCAAAGAGGTTTGACTGTACAATGCATGTAATGAGCTTGAATCATCCCTAAACCATTCTCCACTCCAGCATCTCCCAGGTCTGTGGAAAAATTGTCTTCCATGAAATTGGTCCCTGGTACCAAAAAGGTTGGGGACTACTGATTTAGGGAACTCCAGGATTTTTGGAAATTCTAGAGGGGCTTGCATTCTCAAGGCCACCTCTCTCTTGGGTTCATATTTCCCATATGTCATTGTTATACTTCTCCACACCTGCCCAGTTGTAAACCCCAGCCCCTTTTTTCAGCATCACACAACCCACTCACACAAAGTATCCACAAGTGTAGATGTTAATGAGACTTTAGGGTCACAGTCTGGAAGATTTCTGACATCTTGCTGGTTCCTCTTCTCCTAGTCTTCTGTTTTCTGTTTTCTCCTTACTTCTACTCCCTATTTCATGAAAAGAAACTTTATTCAAATACTGGTCATTGGGTTTTATCTCTACTCCAAGAAGACATATTATTATTACCAATGAAAGAAAATTTCCTCCCTTCCTAAGAAGAATTCTGGTGCCAGTTAAGACAGCTAAACTTTTTTTCACCTTGTTTTTTTTTTTGTCAAGATCACAGGCAGGAGACAGGTTAGAACATTGTTCATTCATTAAACAAGTATTATTAAGTAACTATTAAGTGCTGGGAATATAGCAGTGAATAAGAGACAAAGTCCCTGTTCTTATGTAGAATGTATTCCGAGGGGTGGGGTTCAAGATGGGTAATAAAAATACAATGTCATGTTAGACAATGAGAAGTACTAGGAAGAAAATAGGAGCAGAGTTAAGGGGCCAGAGAGTGACAAGGGTGCTATCTTACAGCAGGAGGTTAAGAAAGTTTTCTTTGAACCAGGACCATTTAAGCAGAGGTATGTTGCAAGAATCCAGGTGAAGGAGAAAGGTCTTCTTCTATAGTAATATAGTTTTTCTAACATAGTGATGGAGTTTTAGTGGGGTGCATGTATACCCAGCTAAAGACTACACACCCAGCCTCTCTTTGAGCGAAGTGTGGGCATGTTACTAAGTTCTGTTCACTAGATGCGAGAAGTGGCATGGGCCCCTTTCCAAATGCGGTCCTACAAAGAATGATATGCACATTCTACTGACCTCTTTACATTGTATGTTATTTTAGGAGATGGCAAAAGCTGACTTTGGCCAGAAATGAAAACTCTTGGCTTGAAAATTGAGGATGGCAGCTCTTCCTGCTCTCTCACTCTTGTCCCCTCGTCTGTCCATCTGTCCCCCCTTTTCTCATTGTCCTTGGTAAATAGAATAATAGGTAAGAGTATGGACTCGTAAGCCAGACCTCCAAGACTGTAATTCCAGCAAGGTAGTATGACCTTGGATAAATTGCTTTTCCTTTCTAAGTCCCACGTTCTTATTATAAAATGAGGATAATAATTCTTATGTTATTATTATGGGTTTTAATGAGGATTAGATGAGTTAATATTTGCGAAATGTTTGGACCAGTGCCTGGAACATGGTAAGCAGCATATGTGTTAAATACATACATAAATAAAAGCCCTCACTAATATAACTGTCTGGTTCAGCCTCTTGGCTTTGAAGATGTGATTTCATTTTTTCTTCCCAAAATGTGTTGATATCTTGTGCTGCATATGCAATATTGAAAGCTAATACTTCTTTTGCTGTCCCTTTCTGCCTTGCTCATTCACAGAGTATTATGTGGCAAACCTTGGGGAAATATAGGGGGGTGCCTTGGCCTTACTTACAGATGAATTAATTAACTACTTTAAGTGAGTTACTACATGCTCAGCACAGATAGATTTTAGACAATATGAAAGAAATATAAATCAAAGTCTTCATCCTGAAGAACTTCAGAGTCCTACAGGAAAAGCAAGATTTACGCACGAGAAGCAATTAGAAGACAATACAAGGCAATACCTAATGAAGTGTTGAAATTGTCCCTTTTCAGTCTCAGGAAACCCTTAACATCACAATAATAACCCTTACCTTTTGCTTTTCTCATTTCAGACGCCTAAAGCAAACAGGAACTGAGACAAATAGCTTTAAATTAATAGGATGATCTGGTAATAAAGCTTTTCTTATAATACAGTACTTTTCATGTATGTTGTCTCCAGATATTGTAAGACCTTGAAAAATAATACTTGAAGGAAGTGGGCAGATATCCACTATTTTTCCATGACCAAATTGATGCTTGTGGAAGTCTAGGGCTCGGGAACTAACGGTGAGATGAACAGATAGATATGGTTCACTCTTCCTTCCCCAGCTAGAGAGAGCTTTTCCACTCTTCTCTGTCTTCCTCTTCCTCTTCCATGGCACTCTGCTGCTGTTTATCAAATCTTAAATCTCTCCTATGAAGGAGATTCTAGAGATTGCTTTGGTCAGATGTTTCAGAGTTTAATAAGCCTTATTTTGAGATGGTTAATTTTGAGGTCTATCTATTTAGTGAATTTGTTCCTTGAAGTAGCATGATGAATGGATGTCAAAAAGTCATACAATTTTGTTCTCTGTTTCAACAAAACAAAAAACAAAGATCAAGGACAACAGAAACCTTCTTACCCTGTCTGAAAAGGAAGTTATATTAATTTGAAAGCTTCACAGAAGGAAATTCCAAAACCATTTTGGTAACCAAGTCTGGTATTTGTCAGGAAGTTCTTCTTCATAGATAATTTAAATCCTTATCATAGCAATATAAAACCATTTCCTCTCATTCTGCTCTGTTTTTTGAGTTAATGAACATTCACATAATGGATTTCTATGAATTACCTATTAATCATCTTTCTGTAATTTCTACATATTCATATTAAAATTTAGGATTCTTGATTAAATCGAGGCTGTATGTGTATAAAACCTCCTGCTATAAATACTTTTCTCAGAAATATTTTGGTAATGCAACATGTCTCAGCAATAAAATATTTTTGTAGGTGAATAATGGTGGTAGCAAGAAGCATTTGCCTGATGGTTTACACTTAGAAAGTACTTGAAGTATCTTGAATTATCTCTGAATGCTAAAAATGTGTGATTCTAAATTCCTCTCCCTCTGGGTATACATTTGTTGGCTTCAAAGAACTGTTATTTTAGTGGAAGCTATGGCTGTATTCCAGCTGAAAAATAAATAAATATTGAGCAAGCCAGAAATCCAGGTAACAAGCAGAGGTGACAAGAGCAGAGGGAATAAGGGTTTGGCTGGCTGTCCTCATGTGCCTGACTGCTTTATTAAAACATATTTTGAGTATCTCTTCTTAAATCAGTTTTGGGCTGTTGTATAGGCACAGTCATCATCCCAGGCCTGATTAATGGCAAACATGATAGAATGTGTTATAATGCAAAGGAAACTTGGTGTCTTTAGGGCTGACTTTCCTCATTTGTAAAACTGGTTCACTTGATTTCTGAGGCCTTTTCTAATGATGCCATATTTTTGCAGAGTAGTTTTGTTAGTATTGTCCCAGATTCTCAACTTTAAAAACAACATTGACACACAAACATCTCAGTATTTTTTGGCCACTGCATCTCACCTCTGCTCACAGCCAAGGTAGTTTGACAAAGCTTGGGGTATGAGTGGACTGGGAAACCAAGAGACCTGAACTTGATTTTCAGTCCTACCACTAGCTGGATGCCATTGAGAACTCAACCTTGTGGGGAGTGGATTTTCTCATTTGTAACATGAAGGGTTTGACTGCATGATCTAATTCAATTCAGTGAACATTCATTAATTGTTTCTCACATTTAAGACCCTTCACTAGGACATAGGAGTGAAGCTAGGGAAAATATGAAGATAAATTAAAGGCATGGAGAGCTCTAATGAAATACAAATCCAGAGGGAGAAAAAGACAAGGTTAAGCATTACAATAGAAAAAAACCACAAAGTTTTAGAGGCATAAACGAGGCAATGAATGAGCTTCTGAGTTTTCAAGTATTATGAAAGATGATGTTAACCTACAGCAGAAGAGCCCTTCAGGAAAAAAAGTATTTGGTCTGCATTTTAGATACTGTAACTAGTACATACAGTTCATTGCAGCAGCTACTTAGAACCATAATCTACTATGGTGATTAGCATGTCCATCTCCCACTGCTAATTTCACTCCTCTGCAGGGTGTAAGAGAAATGAAAACGTGGGAAGATGGAGTTTTTCCAGTTCAGGGATTGACCTTTAAAAGAATCAGGGCAGAGAGAGGGTAATGAAGCCAGTAGAGGAAACTAGTGTAAACATCCCTGACATAAGATGAAACTAATTAAGTTTAAATGGGAGGGAACCCGATCTAAATTAGAGAAAAATATTACCTGAATTGTAGGATTTTTAAAAAACAAATGCAATTATATTATTTTCAAGTGTATGTGGTAAGTTGAACTAAATGCTAAAAAAGCATTTCTAAGTTTAAGTGCTATTGGAATCTTCTTTTAATGACTAGATAAATTCTCACTCATCAGGACTATTTTTTTGAATTCATATAATTTGTGTGCATTAACGTGTTAAAAATAAAATGGCTAATCAAGCTCTTTAAATTTTGTTCATATTGCTAATTTGTTTAGTGACCTTTTTATATAAACAACTCAGAGGTAAACCTGAGTCCAATATGGTTTAGCTTTCAAAACTTTACAAATTAGTGGGTTCTAAATGGCTGTTGTCACATTTTGGTTCTTATGTACTAGAAATGGTACAACTTTATTACAATCAGACCTAAAACTGTTATCCCTAAAAAATTGTAGCTAAAAAAGATATCAAAGAGGGAGGCCAGCCGGCTGCCTCAGGCTGTCCTGTGCCATGATGTATCAAGGGACTAGACCAATGAGCTTCTGGAAGCCCCTTTGGGGCACAAAAACGTCAGCAACCAGAAGATGGAAGTGAAATAAAGTGGTTAGGAGAGTTCTTCACAGTGTCTGCTCAAGCTTAGCTATTATTCAAGTGGGAAGGAGGTCAGATCCAGGAAAGAGCTGAGGAGAAGCTGCGATGACAAAGTTTAAAAGGCATCCTGAAAGGGGACTGCTGTGGATGTAGGAGCAGCTGAGAGCGAAGAGCTACTGGATGGTTTTCTAGAGGAGCATTTGAAAACATGGGAAACACCATGTGAAATTCTGGGGTCAGCCTAGTGAGCTAATCACACTGGTACTAAAATGGCAGGTATTATCATGAGCTGAACTTAGACTCTGCTCCTCAGAGTCACGTGTCCTAAAGTATCCAATTCTCCAGTTTGTAGGTCCAGAAATGTAATCTTGTCCACTCACTCTTAGACATGATTTGGGGAAAATTGACCCACTGTATTCAAACTCACAAGAGAGCAATTTATGAATCTATGTTTCTTTAACAAAGAGAGAGTTACTTTGCATAACAAACCACAGAAACTCAGTAAGTGCTGAATGAAGCTGAAGAAGAGAGATATCCCTAAAAAATGAGGTGAGGGTAACTATATGTACGGATCTTTCACATTTGGGGCATAATAATGTCTTTTCTCCAATGCCTGGCCATAGGAGTTTCAAGAATCTGTAGCAAAATGAAAAAAGTAAGAGTAATACAGTGGCATTATCACAATACTAAATATAGTTAATTTAAAAGAATGTGCTTTATTTTGTGATTATGTCATTTTTATTTTTGATGTCAAAAATTTTGCTTTTAGGGAATTGTACTATTTTTGTAAATTTTTTTTACTTGGCAGAATAAAACTATAAGAAATCCTATTGCTTCTTCCGGTTTTTTTTTTTTGAGGGTGATTTATGGTTCCATGAAACCCCAAAGTTTGAGAACCGCTAGTTTAGAAAACTTAAGATCTGTATACCAATGGTTTCCATTCATTCGTCCACAGAGAGAAATGCATTGTCATTTAAAAAGTATATATGGTGGCCATCTTTGTCCTTTTTTACTTTTGCTATTTTAAAGCTTATGTTATCCGAAAATAGTATGGCTACCCCTGCTTTCTTTTGACTTCCATTTGCCTGGATGATAGTTTTCCATCCCTTGACCTTTAGTCTGAAGGCATCTTTGTGGGTTACATGCATTTCCTGTAGACAGCAGATACTAGGCTTGTGGATTTTTATCCACTCTGCCAGTCTGTGTCTCTTCATAGGACAGTTCAAGCCATTCACATTTATTGAAAGGATTGAGATTTAAGGTAGATTTCCATTCATATTGTTGGGTGAAATCCTGTTGTTTTGTTTTGTTCCTTGAGCCATCATCTAGTCCACATTCTAGGCTTTAACTTTTGAATGATTTTACTTTGAAGAGTGTCTATCGTACTGTTCGGTGTGTAATGCAGGTCTGAGTACTTCCTGTAGGGATGGTCTGGTCTTTGCAAATTCCATCAGTGATTGCTTGTCTGGGAAGGACTTTATTACTACCTCACAGATGAAACTTAATTTTGCCAGATAAAGGATTCTAGGTTGGGCATTATTCTGTTTTAGTAGGTTAAGGATAGGGACCCAGAAGATGTAAATAGATGGAAAAATCTACCTTTCTCATGGATTGGCAGAATCAACATTGTTAAAATGTCCATACTAACTAAAGAGATCTACAAAATTAATGCAATCCCTATCAAAGTCCCATCATCATTCATTACAGATCTAGAAAAAATAATTCTATGCTTTGTATAGAACCAGAAAAGACCTTGTATACCCAAAGCAATCTTAAGTAAAAAGAACAAACTGGGAGGTATCAGTCTACCAGACTTCAAGCTATACTACAAGGCTGTAGTAACTGAAACAGCATGGTACTGGCACAAGAACAGAGACATAGACCTCTGGAAAAGGACTGAGAATCCAGAGATGAAACCATCCACATATGGTAATCTAATCTTTGACAAAGCAGGCAAAAATATACACTGGGGAAAAGAATCTCTTTTCAATAAATGGTGCTCGGAAAATGGGACAGCTATGTGTAGAAGAATGAAACTGGATCCCCACCTCTCACCTCTCACAATAATCAATTCAAGATGGATAACAGACTTAAACCTAAGACATGAAACCTTAAGAATTCTAAAAGAAGATGTTGGGAAGACCCTTTCAGATATTAGCCTAGGCAAGGAATTCTTGAAGAAGATACCCAAAGCGATCACTGCAGCAACAAAAATAAATGGGATCTGATCAAATTAAAAAGCTTTTGCACAGCCAAGGAAACTATCATTAGAGCAAATAGACAGCCTACAGAATGGGAGAAAATATTTGCTCTCTGCACATCTGATAAAGGGCTGAGAACTAGAATCTATCTAGAATTTTAAAAAATCAACAAGAAAAAATCAAACAATCCCACCAACAAATAGGCAAAGGAAATGAACAGAAACTTTTCAAAAGAAGACAGAACAATGGCCAGAAAACATATAAAAAAGTGCTCAACATCTCTAATCATTAGAGAATGCAAATTGAAGCCACAATGAGATGTCACCTAACCCCAGTGAGATTGGCCTCTATCAAAAAATCCCAAAACAACAAATGCTGGTGAGGATGTGGAGAGACAGGAACACTCTTACACTGCTGGTGGGACTGCAAATTAGTGCAACCTCTGTGGAAAAGAATTTGGAGATATCTCAAAGAGCTAAAAATAGAAATACCATTCAATCCAGCAATAGAAATATTAGGCATCTACCCCGAAGAGCAAAAGACATTCTATAATAGAGACATCTGCACCCAAATGTTTATGGCAGCACAATTCGCTATTGCAAAGATGTGGAAACAACCCAAGTGCCTGTCAATTCATGAGTGGATTATTAAAATTTAGTATATGTATATGATGGAATATTACTCAATCATAAGAAACGACAGTGACCTAGCACCTCTTATATTTTCCTGGATTGAACTTAAGCCCATTATCCAAAGTGAGGTATCACAAGATTGGAAGAATGGGCTCCACTTGTACTCGCCATCAAATTGGTACTAACTGATGAACAATAGGGTGCTCACATGGCAGTAGTTCTGTCCAGGGATTAGGGGGATGGGGGGTAAACAGGCAGCTAAAGGACACGGGGAGCATTATAAAGGGGAAGGGTATGCCTCTAATCCTCGTTTGTGTGAGGCAAAGACATAAAATGTGACCATAAGGTTTGTACCCTCATAATATGCTGAAATAAAAAAAGTATATACATATTTGCATATACATAATTATATTAACATGAATATTTATAATAGAAATAAAAGTTTCAAAAAGCCATACTTAATCTTACCTCATGCAACACACTCTGATGTATTTCATCTCACTTGTTGAAAATGTCAGTTGCTATATAATAAATTGATTTCATGACCTGCTACTGGGTCACAACCCACAATG
>RJWJ010004378.1:0-76530 GCA_004363605.1 Indri indri
AAAGCATTTATTGACTCATTTCTTGATGTCTAAACTATTGTTAGATAGGAAAGGAGGATTTTTTTATATGAGAGATTTATTATGATAATTTACTTACATTATAATGGAGGCCAACAAGTCCCACAATATGCTGTATGCAAGCTGGAGAGCCAGGAAAGCTGGTAGATTAAGTCAGTCCAAATTCAAAGAGAATTAAGGGGGTCAGTGGTGTAACTCCTGGAGTCCAAAGTCCTGAGAACCAGGAGCTCTGATATGTAAGGGCAAGAGAAGATGGATCTCCCAGCTCAAGAAGAGAGAACTTGCCCTTTCTCCTCCTTTTTGTCCTGTATGGATGCGCCCTCAATGGGTTGGATGATGTCAACTCACATTGGGGAAGGGGATCTTCCTTACTCAGTCTATTGATTCAAATGCCAATTTATTCCAGAAATACTCTCACATACACACTGAGAAATAATGTTTTAACAGCTATCTGAGCATCACTTAGCCCAGGCAAGTTGACACATAAAATTAATCATCACAGACATTAAAAGGCAAGGGGAAACCCAGGGATTCCTTCCAGAGCCTCTGCCTTGTAGTGATCCTCCAACTCCCTTTTTAATCCTCAAGCCAGAGAAAGGGTTTCTCTTGGAGCTTTCTCATTTAAAAAAAAAATTTTATTCTAAATTATAATATTATGGGTACACAATAGTTGTATATATTAGTGGGGTACATTTGATGTTTTGACACAGGCATACAATATGTCATGATCAAATCAGGGACTTGGAGTATTCAACATCTCAAGCATTTAACGTTTCTTTGTGTTAAGGACATTCCAATTCTATTCTTTTAGTTATTTTAAAGTATATCCTAACTCATTGTTGATTACATCACTTTGTTGTGCTATCAAATATTGCTCATTCTATCTAGCTATATTTTTACACCCATTAACCATCCCCATTTTATTTCCCCCTACCGTTCCCAGCCTCTGATAACCATCATTCTACTCACTTATCTCCATGAGTTCAATTTTTTTTAGCTCCCACATATTGGTGAGAACATGTGAGATACGTCTTTCTGTGCTTGGCTTTTTTCACTTAACATAATGTCTTCCATTTCCACCTATGTTGATGCAAATGACAGTATTTTATTCTTTTTTATGGATGAAAAATATTCCACTGTGTATATATTCCACATTTTCTTTATGCATTCATGTCTTGATGAACACTTAAGTTTATTTATCTTGGCTATTGTGAATAGTGGCTACAATAAACATTGGAGTGTAGATATCTCTTTGATATACTGGTTTCCTTTCTTCTGGATATATACCCAGCAGTGGGATTGCTGGATCAAATGGTAGTTCTATTTTTAGTTTTTTGAGGTACCTGCATACTGTTCTCCATAGAGGCTGTACTAATTTACATTCCCACCAACAGTGTAGAAGGAATGCAGAAATTAGCAAGATGCAATTCCTGCTCTCAAGGAGTTCACAGTCTAAAGAAAAATTGGAATGCAAACACTATTTACAATACAACTTGGTAACTCTTAAAAATACATCCTGCAAACAAGAGAAAAAGACCCTAACTTCACACAGGAAGTCAGGGAAGGTCTTGCGTCAAAGTGGAGGAAAATAATCTGAATTAAGAAAGTCACCAGGTGAATTACCAGGTCACTATGTGAGAAGGCACCCAAAAGAGAGCTAACAGGATGTGCAAAACAAGAAAGCACTCATTTGTTTTAGAAACCCTATATGAGCTAGCATGACTGAGACCACAGGTTGGATGTGAAGAATTAGGTGGAAATGAGGCTGGAGATGAAGATGAGAGACAGATAATGAAAGGTGTGGCCTTTTATTATTCTTCAGAAGAGAGTTTCTCAGACTACAGTGTGCATATGATTCACTTGGAGATCTTATCAAAATGCAGATTATGATTCAGTTGTTTCTGGAGTGAGTCTTTCTAATAGTCTTCCACACATGCTGCTGGCCCCCAAACCTCAATTTGAATAGTAATCATTTAGGAGATGGGTATGTGGTAAAGATTATGAAATAGGGTAAGAACTCAATTAAGTTTGTGCTTTAAAAAGACAGCTCCGGATATAGGGTAGAATGCAAATAGATTTTAGGTCTGTCACTGAGATGCTTTATTTCAGTGTAAACTTATTAATTAGTGTCTGTATGAACAAATTTGGTAGCAATATAAAGAACAGCTGAAAATACATCTCACCAAAGATAAGCTATGTCAATAAATGTTTTTGGTTATTAATATATCATGATTTAAATTATTAGAAAATTGTTTCTAATATTTTTGTCATTTTAAACAACATAGTGAAACCTAGAGAGACACAAATTATCCTCTTTCTTACCCTACTCTTTTATTCCTTCCTCACTATCCTTTTTAATAACAGCTTTAGAGTTAGCCAAACAACATCAGAATAGTGCTATTATGAACATTCCTTGAAAAAAAAATGGACCAGCTCCTGGTCTCAAGAAGTGCACAATCGGAAAGGGAGAATGCAACTTTTATAAGGTTACAATAAGAATTATAAAATTACCAACACTACAATAACAACCCCATAGACATGGATCACATTTTAGGAGTGAGCATTCTTAAGAGCATCTGGCCAACTCTGAAACATGCAGTTATTATAAAATGGAAGCACATCACCTAGAAAAGGGTCAAAGATAAAAACCCTTGAAAGAATGTATATAATTAGGAGTTCTATAGTTCTGGTCATCCATTCACATTCTGTTGGATACTTATTAACGGTAACTGTCTCTCTGGAAAGGAAGATGAACTTCCCAAGACGTCAGATAGATCAGTGGTTCTGAACAACTGGTTGAATGTTAGAATCATCTAGGCAACTTTTTAAAAATACCAAATGGCCACAACATTGTTAAAATGTCTATACCACGCAAAGTGATCTACAGATTCAATGCAATCCCTATTAAAATACCAGCATAATTCTTCACAGATGTAGAAAAATTAATTTTACGCTTTGTATGGAACCAGAGAAGACCCCGCATAGCAAAAACAATTCTAGGCAATCAAAACAAAATGGGAGGCATCAATTCACCAGACTTCAAACTCTATTACAAAGCTGTAATATTAAAATCAGCTTGGTACTGGCTCAAAAACAGAGGCATTGACCAGTGGAACAGAACTGAGAACACAGATATAAAACCATCCTCATATAGCCACCTAATCTTTGACAAACCAGACAAAAACATACACTGGGGAAAAGAACCTTTATTCAATAAATGGTGCTGGGAAAACTGGATAGTCACATGTAGAAGACTGAATCTGGATCCACACCTCTCACCTCTCACAAAAATCAACTCATGCTGGGTCACGGATCTAAACCTAAGGGGCGAAACTATTAGAATTCTAGAGGAGGAAGCTGGAAATACTCCTCTAGACATTGGCCTAGGCAAAGAATTTATGAAGAAGACCCCAAAGGCAATTACAGCAACAACAAAAATAAATAAATGGGACCTGATCAAATTAAAAAGCTTCTGCACAGCCAAAGAAACTGTCACAAGAGCAAACAGGCAACCTACAGAATGGGAGAAAATTTTCGCGTGCTACAAATCCAACAGAGGGCTGATAACCAGAATCTATTTAGAACTCAGAAAAATCAGCAAGAAAAAATCAAACAACCATATCAAAAAGTGGGCAAAGGACATGAACACAAACTTTTGAAAAGAAGACAGAATAATGCCCAAAAAACATATGAAAAAATGCTTAACATCTCTAATCATCAGGGAAATTCAAATCAAAACCACAATGAGATATCACCTATCTCCAGTGAGACTGGCCTTTATCAAAAAGACCCAAAACAATAAATGTTGGCGTGGATGCAGAGAGGTAGGAACACTCATACACTGCTGGTGGGACTGCAAACTAGTGCAACCTCTGTGGGAAGCAATATGGAGATACCTTAAAGAGATACAAGTAGAAGTACCATTCGATCCAGCAATCCCATTACTGGGCATCTACCCAAAAGAACAAAAGTCGCTCTATGAAAAAGACACCCGCACTTGAATGTTCATAGCAGCACAATTCACAATTGCAAAGATGTGGAAACAACCGAAATGTCCATCAATGCATGAGTGGATTAATAAACTGTGGTATATGTATACCATGGAGTACTATTCAGCTTTAAGAAACAATGGTGATATAGCACCTCTTGTATACTCCTGGAAAGCGCTGGAACACATTCTACTAAGCAAGGTATCCCAAGAATGGAAAAACAAGCACCACTATACTCACCATCAAATTAGTATTAGATGATCAACATTTAAGTGCACATATAAGAATAACATGTATTAGATGTTGGGCGGTGGGGGGGCAGGGGATGGGTATGTGCACAAACAATGAGTGTGATGCGCACCTCTGGGGAAATGGACACACTTGAAGCTCGGACTTGGCGGGGAGGGAGGGCAAGGGCATCATACATAACCTAATCATCTATACCTACATAATATGCTGAAATAAAAAAAAATGCCAATGGCCAAAGCTCTATCCTCCAGAGAATCTGATTTAATTGGTTTGGGATGGAGTCACTGCACTAAAATTTTAAAAATATGTTTTATTGAAGTATAATGTACATTTAGAAAAGTGTATATAAGTATACAGGTAGACAAATTGTAACAAATTGAAAACACCCATTATTCAGCACTCAAATAAAAAAACAAAATGTTACAAGTCCGCATTGTAGCAGTCAGGATTGAGAGGCCCTGATATGACTGATGACTATACAATGCTATAGGACTTAAAAGAAAGGAGACATCCTTCCAGGATTGAGTGAAAGGATAAAGAAAATTTTTGCTCATCCCATAGAGGATGTGACACTTAAGGTTGGAGTTGAAAGATGGCAGAATTTGGAGATATGGTTTTTGAGGTTAATAGATAGTTAGATCTATGTAAGTGAAGGAAGGTTGGCAGGGAATGAATGTGATGCTTGGGGAACAAGGGCTGGCTCAGGTTGGTTACATAGTAGAATGTGAGAGGTGGAATAGAGAAAAACTAGGGTAGAAAGTTGAATATTTATAAACATCACCCATGTTAATAAGGTAGAGAATATCACACATGATATAATATTAAATTGTTTCATTTATGGAACAAAGGTAGACTTGCATTTTTATGATTTTAGGCATTTGCATTTCATAACTGTATTTTCCAATCCAAGAAAAATTATAAATAATATAAAGCATACATATGGCATGTTACGTTCACTTGATAATATTTTATATGGTTTTAAAATTTTTATTTATTTACTCATCCTGAATAATTTACATCAAGTAATTTTCAATTTTAATTTTCTTTTTTTAACATGATTTTTTAATCCATACAATATGTGCTACAATTTTAGATCTTTCTGCAGCATAAGAAGGAAGCAAAAATCATTCCTGCAAGCAAAGATAATCTTTTATTTCAGGTGTATATGTACTCTGAATATAAAATTCATCATAATATCAATAATTAGCCCTGTCATTTAAAAATGATAATTATCTCATTTACATGTCTATGACTTTTAAAATGCATCATACTACTTCAATAAATTACATTCTGGATCATATCGGTATCTCTTCAAGAAAATGAAGTTAAATCTTTGTAGTAACCAGCAGTGTAATTTTCATTAGGCCAGCTATTTGATAATTAGTCATGCACCATAAATCAAACCCCAAGTCTTCTGGTTTCTTAATTGAAAATTATTGTTTCTTGGCTCTCTGGCTAAAAGTGCAGCAAGTGTGAGTGTGATCGATGTGGACCCTGGCACAAACAGTTTGAGACAGTCAGAACTTGATAGATCATTGCCCCGAAGGGGCTTGTAATGGTGGATAGGCAGAAATCTCCAAATTAAAGATTTGCTTTTATAATTGCAAGTGTAGAGACAGCTCTGGTATACCAAATCCATCTCGACATGTTGACCACTTTCCTTTCCTTTTCCTTTCTTTTTTAAAACGTTAGCCAGAGTCCACTTATTTGCACCAGTGACTAAATAGACAATGTAAAATTATAGGAAAATCCATCCTTTTTTGGAAAGAAATATGAAAATATTCCCTACTGTCATGAACAAATATTGAATTTGTTGGTATTTTAAAGCAATTTGAAAACATTGTCTAAAAACACTCTGCTCATCTGACAGCTAATCTGAGAGAACAGATGGCTAGCCAAGTATTGCCCCCAGTCATAAAATCATTTCAAATATGATACTGTTGAGGCTAAATAAAAGACTTTGCAAGTAATAAGGAAAATATTGCTTCATTGAATGGCTGCAGCTTGTTGCTATTTTTCTTCTGACAATCTAGGAGCATTTGCAGAGAACTTTGGTCATGTTTGCAGTTCTTTAGTTAAGAACAGCCACAGGGTTTTCCAGCATTCACTTCTTGTTTCCTAGTGGCCTGGCAGCCAGGACCTGATGAGGGACACAGCAGGGAGTACTGGGAAATGCACCATAAATTTCAATGTAGGAAGTCAAAAGAACTAAAAAAAAAAATATCTGGGCACAGGAACCGAGGTTGGAGTTTGAAAATCACCTGGACGAATGCACCCTGAAATAAATACAGCATTTTACCAGTTCCACATGTAAAGTGAAGTGGGTGGTTAAAGGTGGGTACCTTGCCAATAATTCATAGAGGCTAATGTCGACATTATTTATTCCATAACAATCACACTATTATTATGTGCTTTAGTTACAAAAAGCCTTCTTGATGGCACATTGAAATAAATCTGCTTGGTTTTATGAAATGAATATAAATAAAGCTTTTAGATAAATTATGATTTGAACTAAAATAAGAATTAGTTAGAGTGCTTGCGGAGATATAATACCTAGATATGAATCTTAGAATTTGAGGAATCTAACAACCCTTCAAGGAAAAATCCAAAAATAATTGCATACATGTATTTTACTGTCTTTAAGTTTTTAACAGTTTGTTAAAATAAACATAAGTTGTCTCATCTATAAAATAATGGAGTTATGATAATTGAATTCCTATATTCTTTCCTATTCTAACATTCTGTGATTTTGAGGAAAATTTATATATGAGGAATAATGAATTTCTTATTCTTGATTATATTGGATTTTGGCCTGTGGGACTAATTCAAATCCAAAACTTATTTGTATAGGGTGTGTGTGTGTTTGTGTATGCATGTTAGGGTATGTGCAGATAGCTTCATGAATTAGCTGTATGCAGGCCTGATTCTATCAACAGATGTGTTTTTTTCTTGGCCAACATGACGTTTTAAAAAATCTTGGTAGTTGCCAACATTTCAAAATCCAGAAATGTCACATAAGAATCTGGATGTCTGACTTGTTTTTAGAAACAAGAAATAAAAAAATACATCTTTCTGCAAAAATATAGTCACCTAGAAATGAATAGCAGTTTCTTTCTCCAATATATTACAGTCTTTGCAATCTTAGTTTTCTTGTCTATGCTAAGCCTGGTGTCAGTTAACATTTATCAGTATTCTCGCCCTGTTACCCACTTTGTTCAATATAGTCTCTTTACTCATTTATGTTATATATTGTAGTGGCCACGGTAAGTCCATGTGAAATGAAGGTACATGGTGGTAATGCTGAATAGACTGTGCAAAAATGTAAGTGAAGTACATTACATTTTTCTTCCTAGTAATAAGGTAAGCCCTAGAGTGCTGAGCTGCTTCTCTTCCACCTTCCCTAGCCTAGCCACTTAAAAAAAAAAAAAGAAAGAAAGAAAGAAAAAAAGAAAAGAAAGAAAAAGAAAGCGAGCCAGAGCTTCTGTGATTCTCTATCTGGTTTTTCACTCTAAGACTGCTACAAAACCTTTTGAAATCTGAGGAAAATTTTGAGGATCCAGGAAGGCAATGGGAGCTGCATTCACTGAATTAGATCCTAGATTTGATGATTATCCTTTGCATCCTTTATTTGCTGGATCAATACCAAACTGAAATTAAAACAACTTCAATGGTATTTGAGTCATGGTTCAAGCTAATCTTTGAACCTAAACTAGCCATTGTAGGCTAGATCAACTCACCTAGCTAGCTAGTGCTCTAGATACTATCTGGAGTCCTTCTGTTGCTCGGTTGGAGACTCTGATAAATTTCTCCAGATCTCCATGCTTTTTTTCTAAAATAACCTCCCCAGCCCTAGTAGTCTGAGAACAGATAGGTCTGATGGTCCAACTAAGTCCCTCTTGGGCACTGACCATAAAAGCTGACTTGACCAGGCCAATCAGATTGATTCTCTCAGAAAGTGGGATTGAGACTTGGAGACTGAGCCATTTAATCATAGGGAACCGAATTAGTCAATCCCGCAGATCCAAGGCTGACAGTACGATTTTGAGAGGCACCAAGAAAGACAGGGATGAGTCGCAATGTGGCTCAGTAAAGCTTGGTTGTCTTTCTAGTAACTGTGCTAGGAGATTTCCTGTGATCAACTTTCATTTGATTCACAACCAAATTATCTCTGATTAAATAGATATACTGAGATTTTCCTGGACAAATTTCTGTAAAGTAATCACTAGATCAGTAGATTATGTTTCTTTTGAAGGTTCTTCATATATATTTCCAAATTATCCTTTAGAAATGTTGAACTGATTTATGCTCCTGCAAGGAGGTATAGGAAAAGAACCATTTTCCTGTACTGAAAATATGCTTTTGGGGAAATTGACATGGAGTTATTATAGTACTAGATATGACATTGTACACTAAATTTTCCCTGGATAAATACTTCAAGATTTTCACAGATTGTGAAGATTTCTTTACTTCAATATTTTTCTGGTGGCGAAAATTATACGAGTACTTTTAAAACTTCTGGGACCCTCTTGCATATTTATTTAAAAATAATGCATGTATATTCAATTAACCATGGGAAACACAAGTATATTTACCACCATTCTTTCCTCAACTGCAATATAGGCATACAAAACTTATAAATAAAATCATAAGGCAAAGAGTATGAAAGAAGAAATAACAGAGAAGATGTCAGTGGGTTTTTAGAAGGTGGAAAGCAGACAGAAGGGTAATAACTGACTCAGCAGAGTAGAAAGAGTAGAAACCTACAAGCCTGCAGAGAGAGATAATGATGAGAAGTACAGCTACCTGCTCTGTGGAGCCTTGGCAAGGCTCAGAATTTGGAGGTTCCAGATACCACAAAGGAGGGAATAAGACTTGGGATGCAAGGCACAGAGCAGCATGAGAGTGAGAAAATAAAAGGGTGGTATCCTCAGACAAACGTCCTCATTTTGGCCACCAGATTCCCAGCAGCCGAGTTAATATTCACCAGCAAGGAGATTGACTACAACTGAAAATATCCACCAGACATACATTTAGTTAAAGATGCTAGGGCTTCTAACAACGAAAAAGATGGTTTCACTAATCTTTATCCCCTTCCCACCAAGCAGAGCCTCCATTCAACTTCTTGGAGACGTACTCTTAAATATGAATGAAGACCTAAGAATCTTCAGACATTTTAGAAAAGGCTTAAAACATAATATGGAGACCAAAACAAATAAAAGTGAACTACAGACATGATTCAGGGAACAGAAAAAACAAAAACTGATATCATCAGAGAAACAAAAGAAACTAATGCTTCCATGAAATAAGAGTAAGATGTTATTTAAAAGAAAATGATCAGGGAATGAAAAACAGCTCTTGGAAATAAAAATTAAGCATATAACTAGAAGGGATAAATGATTAAGTAGAGGAAATCTGTGATAAGTAATATAAAAAGACAAAAAATGAACACTAGAAAGCAAAAGAAGCTTAGAATATTTTTCCAGGAAGTCTGACATCAAAATGAATAGAGAGCCATAATACAAGGAACTCCTCCAGAAGTGAAGGACATGGGTCAACAGATTGGAAAGGTCTACCAAGTACTTAGCACATAAAATTTGATGAAAATAATTTCAACCTAAAAATCTATCCTCTGCCAAACTCTGGTCAGGTAAGAATGAAGACATTTTCAAACATATAAAGTTTCAGCAAATAATCTTCCATATACTTATTCTCAATCTAGTACTGCTGTTCCACTAGAATAGAAGAAGTTAATCAAGAAAGAGAAACATGGGCTCCATCATAGTAGAGTGGCAGAGAAATTTTCCAAAATAACAGCTCTATAATTGGCCTAAAGTACAATCAGATCAGGTTTCACAAGAGATCAGGGGATGTAAAGAGGAGGATTTATGTGGGAAAATCATTTTAATTTAACTTGATTTGATTCATTTTGACCATGTGGAAAATAGTATTGGCATAAGTATTATAATTCTGTTGAAAATGTTAGGAGTAATTAACTTTAGACAAATAGTACAACAAGGAAACCAATATGCTAATTTTAAAAAGGCAAGTATTTACTTTATGCAACATAACAAGTAAAGCTAGAGATGAAAAATAATGATAGCATGTTTGATGATCATCTGGCTCAGCAGGGAATAATATTTATATAACTCAAAACATGTACATCTAAAAAAGTGCAAATCACAAAGGATTTGGACATGGGAAATGTTTATGTAAGATGATATTTACCATAATGCAAAGTCGATATACAATATAAAAATTGATAGGTTATGAAATGTAAGTCTAAGGCATTTAATTAGAAATAATGAAAGCAAATAAAGAGATATGTCAAGAAAGTTTTCGGGAAAAGAATTTGATAGGTTAGGAACTATGAGTAGAAGTCTTTTTATTGTTATTGTTTTGTTATTTCAAGACTAGCAAAACTGAATGTATTCATTTTATAAAAAATAAAGTATTTTAAAAACTGATAAAAATTCAAACAGAAACAAATTTCTTTTCCACTAATAGACTAAATAATCTCAAGCAGATAAATGTATGTGGATAAATTCCTATTATTTTTACATAATTAGTAGTAAACTATTCACTGTCTTCTGAAATTTTTGAAATATTTAACAATATATTTTAGAGATTGTCCTCTATATCCTACCTTTTATCTTTCTATCGCTCTACCTATCTACTTTGTTCTTCTTTAATGGGTGCTCAGTGTTCCATTTCATGAATGTACCCTGATTTATTTGATGTTAGAAATCCTTCTTTTAAAATGTACAAGTCTTTATGTGGTCAACATGTATATAAAACTTTGTGTAGAAACCAATTTTACATGAAATAAAATTTCAGTACACAAAATGCATAAACTCTCTTGGGGATTAAATGAGGTGATGTGTATAATAAAATAATTTTAATTGTAAATGCCGATTAAGAAATAAATTTTTAAGTGAATACTCACATCTTGTTTTACCTTTTGTGTAAATTTGTGTTTCTGCAAAATGGTTTACTTAAAATAATATATCATTTAACATTAGTATTTATTAATGTTAATAAGTATCTTTGGATATTTAATAAACATGCAAAGCTCCAAGAGTGATGTGAGAGAATTATGGTGCATTTACTTCTAAGCATAGTTAAATTGATGAAGGGGCATCTTTTATTTGAAAAATGTAATAATTAGTAATTTCAACATATTTTTACTGAATATGTATATACATATATATTCAAAGAGAAAATTAACAACTTTTAAACACATTTGTTTAAAATATATCAATGCAAACATCTAGTAAGGAAATATATCTGTCTTTACATGGACAGCAAAGAATAATAGTTATACTACTACTCATTTTTCTTTGTTTCTTCCTTTTCTAATTATTGTATTTCAGATAATAGAGTCTGAAAGTATAATCAAAGATTTTTAAGGTACATAATTATCTTGGTTACTAGCGGTAGGCAAATGTAACTTTCTCACTGTAAGTAGATCCTTTAACAATAGTCTTTAAATTGGAAAAGAGTGTAAAGCAATTCAGATGGGCTAATGCAGATTTGAGCATTTAGAAAGCAATAAAATTTATAGGATTACAAACTCTAGAGCAGATAATAAAAAGAAAACATGATATTTGGACATATAAATGGGAATATAGCTTAAATGAAGTCAGAGGAATTTTCACATGCAGAAAGCATTAATCAGGTGTCTCTAACTAAATTTAATCTAATGTAACAAAATTTATTACATATTTATTGTGTGTCCTGGACCTTTGCTTAGTGCTCAAAACACAAAGTTATGGTCTGCGCATTTACAGGTGTCATGTAATAATACCTTATTATAAAAGTGTGTTTAAAGTGAAATAAAAACATAAATGGGGGTCCATACTTAGGAGGACTTGGGAATGTAAGTGCAATTTATTAGAATTGACCAAGGTAAAAAAAAAAATAGTAGCTTCCTTTAGTGGGATTGAAATATTCATTACATAAAGAAAACTAATTATTTTGAAATAATTTTATCTCTATATATCATTTCTGTATCCATACCTCTATCTATGTCCTCATCTATATTTACATTCAATTTTTCATGCTAATTTACATAATACATATTCTTCATATGCAATAACCTATAAAATCGATAGTATTCTTTTTCTCATTTTACTAGATAAAGGAATTGAAGCATGGTAGAGAAAATAACTTGGCCAAGGTCACACTTAGCGAGTAATGAAATTGGGACATTCTATCATTTTCCAAACATGCTCCAGAATAAAATTGTCTAATAGAACTTTCTGCAATGCTAGAAATGTTTCATATCTGAGCAGTTTGATTTGATAGCCACTAGTCACATGCGACTAGTGAGCACTTGAAATGTGGCTAGTGCAATTGAGCAACTAAATTTTAAATTTTATTTCATTTTAATTCATTTAAATTTAAATAGCCAGCTCCAGAACCTGGAGAAGCAGGCACTGGAGATGAAGGAGGAAAAGGGAGCGATAAAGGAGCAAAGTTCTGAGACAAAAGTGAGGATAGAGCCCAACCCAATGTGGAAGAATTGGATTTCACTAGGATGCAAAGAAGCTTTTCCGTTGTTAGAGGAGGGAAATGAGAAGAAGGATGTGCGTAGAGTAGGTTAGTAGATGACTGGGAAACGCAGGCATTGTGGTTACAGTGAAATATGAGGCAAAGCTGAGAATGAGGTATGGGTCAGTAGGCAGATATTTCAGGGGGGGCTGTAGTGGTTGATTCTATTTCTTGTATATACATAAAGACACAATAAAAGAATGCATCAAAATCACAAAATTTACCTGACTGAAGAGTTGGGGAAACTGGATAGATGGAGGAAGGGATTCTTTATTTTGGCCGACAATTCTTTACTTAATATGACAATGTATTATTCATTCAAAAAATTAAATTTAAAATATTAGATGAGAAGACTTAGAAATGAGTTTACCAATAATAATAAATAGGATTTCTAGGAAATACTGAGAATGCTGCAGACATTTCAACTTCATAAGAAATAGTAACAACATGTTTTTGTTTCCTTTTTTAAAAAATTATTTTCCAGTGTGTATTGTTATGTAAAATGCTAATTTCATATGAACAACAACAAAACAATTTTACCTGACAAGATATTTTAAGAAGGTGGTTCATTTAAATAGATTCTATTTAATGAATCTATAGATTTATTATAAATCTTTTAATATAATATAATTATATAAATCTATAGCTTTATACCTCTGGGGTCATTGAAGGGCACTGATGGGGGTGAGAATAACGCAGTGATTGTGGATGAGTTTAGTAACATTAAACCCTAAATAGGTCACAGGCCTTTTGAATGTAGTTTTAAACAGTTTATACCTAACAACTACTCTGCTGATAACTAAATACATAGTAGGGATATTCCATGGTATGCTTTTTATAAGTAGACATTGGGGAAACCCCAGGCTAACTGGATAATGATATTGTACTATCAGGGAATTTTATGTTACTAAATAATATCAGATGAAATCTTAAAAGCTGGCTTTCATTCATGTTCCTATTTCTTTCTAATGGCTGAAGAATTTTGTTTTCCTATTTCGTGCATTATCTTTCCTTTACTCATTTCTTCCAACACTAAAGATTCTGTTTATTCTATGGCAAAACAACAAGGTGGCAAAAATGGAAAGGGTGAAATGGATTCTGCTTAAGTTTGTAACATTCCACCCCCATTTTTAACAGAATGAGGCCTATAAGCATCACTTCCCCCCCCTTCAATATTTAATACATCAACCATCATTTCTTCTTCCTTCTAACTCTATGTGGAACTAAAACACTCTGTCAGGCCCTTTACTGTGAGTGTGAAATGCAAGGCAAGGTAAAAAAGGAAATAAATGCACAAAGAATATAGAAAATCAAAGGCCTTTGTGATCTCAATTCTATATTTATGTGTGTGATCTAGAGGTAAATATGTATATGATATCAAGAAGTTATACATATTAAAATTTTTGTTAATATTAGATTTTATAGTGATCATTCTTCAAATGTCTTCTACACAAAACATTGCTTATTAATGAAACACATTGCTTAGCCTGTCAGGATGCAATAATACTCTTCTGTAAATACTTTGCATGTAGGCTTTCTTTTAAGTCAGTAGAAAAATTACAAAGAAACGTACAGAAATAACCGTGTAAGATTTTAAAGGATAAGACTTTTTGGTTGTTCTGGGTGAGTGTATGGGAGTGGGAGGATCCTACTTATTCCAAGGGAGAAATTTCCTCAAACTCAGTGATAGATTCTCCTCATTTTTGTTCACAATTCCTAGATGATATGACACCCCTTTGCTTTCAGACCAAACTAAACATAACATGTTGAAATATAAATCCCAAATAACCTGTTGCTGTAAAGGTGGGGACATTTTGTCATTTAATATTCAATCTCAAACATATCAGGATATTACATAGAAATGAATGGTATTTTAGGGACTTGCATTCTACAGTCACCCTATAGCAGAAGGGGATCACTATGGTAGGCCATTATCACAAGGCACTTAAAATGAGATTGAGAAGAAAAAATGAAACTTAACACCAGGGTCTCTCTTCTGACCACTCTGCATAATCTAAGGTACTTAAACTCTTCCTGCAAAATCCTGCTGCTTTTCTGTTGTTTGATATTCTGACCATTTTTGAACCCTTGAACTCTGACAGAGAGGAGGGACTTGGAGAGGTTGTCATCTGATCTGTGTTAGAAGGTGAAAGGAGTAGCTTTCTTTCTAATTGCACTTCTTTCTGCTTAGCAGTTGGTGGGAGTTTAAAACGATCTAGGTGGAACGGCTGGTTAAAGGTCTGGGGACATCACTTTTTTGGGAGGGCTCGTCTGAATGTCAAAAACCAGGCAGGTCATTAGAAGTGGAAGGTTTATTTTTTCCCTCTCTTCTTTTCTGCCACACATTAATAATATTTTACTGCTTATTTATTCATTTTTATGATTTACTCTGTGTCTTGATGGAGAACGAATTTCTGCTATGCTACTGTCCAGCCAGAAGCATGGCTAGACACTGACATTCTGAGTTCCAGCCATATTAATTGCTGGATAAAGGCTATAATCCCTCTCTCTTTGAAGCCCAAGGCTGATTTTTAGGCAACACTTCAAAAGCAGAGTACAACTGAAGAGGCATATTTCCTACCAGCACTGAATTACCATGATTGACTCAGCTTGCATTAGACTACATGTGCCTTACATATTTGGCTATCCGACAAAACAGTTTGATTTTGATATTAGAGAGTGAAAGAAAAGACTGTTTGTGATCCAAAAGCTGATCTATAACTCCTTGGGAGATATTTAGATGGTTGTTTAAACCACCTTAAAAATAGAAACACCTAAGCTATTCTTTTCTTACAGTAGAAAACAACATGCTTGAAAGTTCTCTCTGCTGCGTTCCCCTCATTTTTCCCTCTTTCGTGTTATGGCACAACATAATATAAAGCCATCGGTCCGAGTCCACTATGATTAATGACAAGAGCCTATGTAAATAAGACATTTCAGACATTCTCAAATCATTATAACCCTTGGAAGTCTTTTTAAAAATAATTTTAACATCAGCTATTTAAAATTTACATCTAATACTTGTAAGGCAATTGTAACCAAGATTTTAAAATAAGGAAATGCTATGTATAAATATTCTGTGAAAGACTAAACAAAAAAGACAACTACCAAAACCAAAAAAGCAATCCAAAAAAAAAAAAAAAAAAAACCCCAGAAACATGGCTCAAGTAAATGGAAATTTATGACCAATATGGAACTTTTTTTATTGGTGTCTGTTTCACTTACAGCTTGTTTGTCTCTGAATCTGTACTATGGGGACTTTCTCACTGCCAAGTATACTTAGTGTGCTATGTTTGAGAAAGATTAACAGTATTTCACATCAAAGGAGGACCCTGCTGCATGGTCTTACGAGATTGTCATTCACTCCCATTATGGCTCATTTGCACAAGATTTTCATGTAATATGAGCCATTGTTTTGATGGCAATGATTTGACATAAAGACAGGGCTGAACTGCATCTCAGCCTCCTAGTCAGTCAGGCTGGGGGGTATCTTGGTCCCAAAGAACTTGCCAATCATAAAAGGCAACTGTTACTCAGTTATGGATTGGTTCTACCCCCCATCAACCCCCCTTCCTTGTTTTTAAGGTGGAAAACTTCTTGAACGTGCATGGATACCATAAAAATCAGACAATGCCTGCTTGTGCAAGATTAGATACAGTTTAACCAGACAAAGTTTCAGATACCCCATTCAAATGAGCAAGTTATGAACCATTTTAGTGAACTGCTTTTTCTTCTTGTGCTTTCTGCCATGCTTATTTTGATTTTAAAATAACTTCAAGTGATGAAAAGTTATGCCTGAGCTACATTGAAAACTTTTTTAAAGCAGTATTTATGTTTTTCTAGTGATTTGCTTTCATGATTATGCATTGAATACATTTTTACATATACTAGTCACTAACATTCTCTTCCTCTTTCTTTCTGCAAGTTAGATTAAAAAGAAAAAGAGAATGGTGTCTAATAGTGTAAATAAAAAAGAAATCATCTGGATGATCCTGTGATTTTATTTAACTAAAGATAAACTTTAACTTATTTAACTTATTAAGCCTGTTCAGCATGCATCGCAATATAACATATATGTTTAAATGTATTAAATATACAAATAACATAAAAAGAAAAAAATTGAAATCATTTATTCTCAGGAATAAATTAAATGTAAAGAATTAAGAAAGAAAACTGTATTTGAATATAATCAACTTGTAGTGTCTGGTTTGAGTTTTCTAAACTACTGCATTTTAAATTGTAATTCTTGTACAGCATTTTCCATTACTGGCAAGGTGCTGGTTAGCTTTATGTAACATTTGTTCAATGCTTTAGAAACCACCATGCATCTAAATTTTTCAATTATTAAAATTGATTTTGCAAGTTGTACCAATATCTTGCCTAAATTTTGTGTTTAGAACCAGAATTGACTATAATTTGGTTTGGGGTTTTTTTTTACCCTATTTTTAAGTTTTTTATGCCAACCATAATGTCATAAAATAAAAGTGAACTTATGTGAAATCACGGTTCTCAAGGAAATGTTCAAAAATAAGGTAAATCATTAATATGCTAATTTTGTAAACATAGGAGTGAATATAAATTTTTATTTTAAAATTGTTTTCCCCACTGAACCTCAAGCAATTAATGAAAGCAATATGATCAGGATAAACTTTTATATTAAGAGTGCATTAAAAGTTCACCAGACAGAAGTAGTATGCTCAGCAAAATATTTTTAAATACATATTTTCATGGAAAAATAATGAACAAAATAACCATAGAAACTAAAAATGAAATAAGCAATCAGTATTTCCTCCAAATTTTTTGTTTGAAAAATGTCAAACACACAAAAACATTGATACATAGTACAGCAAGCACTCGCATGCCCTCCACCCAGAAGCAACATTTTTGCTGTTTACTTCATTTTTTTCCTGAACCATTGAAAGTAATGACACTCCCAAATTTTTCAGCATACATCTCTTATGCACAAGGATACTCTATTATATAATTATAATAATATAAAATTGAAACATTTCTATGAAATCTAGTAATCAGAATATTTAAAATAAATTAAAGATTAATTAGACCTGTGAGATAATTAAATATACATATATTCTTAATGGCAAATACAACTTTAATGATCTATATAAACATTTTTTCAGTTACTTCGAATTTAAATTCAGACTTAATATGTTAATACTTCTACTGGAATTTAAAGATAGGTTTTGAAAAACAAATACTAAACTATTAGCTGAATGTATTTTGCTTTAGCAAACACTTTTGAAATACATGAACAACAGCGCCCTCTACATTTGGATAGCATATGACGAAAAAGATTTTACTGGTTGAGAAAAGGAAGCTTTAACAATAATCACTGTGGATCTGGGGACAAATGAAATGATTGTAATACATTACAAAATTACATGGTAATCTTCACGTGAGTTTACAGTATTTTAAACCATTGATTTTACTATGGTAAATAGAAATCTGGAAACTCAATATTGTAACATTTAGCAAACAAATTGAAGAAAATAACAGTCAAGAGGAAATAGAAGGCTCTCTAGGAAAATATATAAACCTACTTAAAAATAAATGTAACCATATTATTTAATAAATTTTCAGAAATAAGTTGTTAGTAGTTAAAATTTTACTATTTTCCTTTCTTGCTTATTTAAACAGTACCTTATGATATTTTCAGATTTAGAACTGGATTACAGGCTTTTTAAGAAATGCTTTCTAGTTTTCAGTATTAACTACTGAAGAAAATACAGACTAAGAATCTAACATTTAAATTTTTCCATAGAATAAAATAAAATTAATTGGTGTTTATGTAAGTTCTTTTGAAAATTCTTTTTCAAGTTAAGTCATAATAAAGTTGTTTATGAAATTATAAAGACATAGAAAATATAATCAGTCATTTTATATGTAGACCCTCGTGTCTGCCATTAATTAGCAAAACTATCCCCAAAACAATTAATACATTATTCCCTGAAAAATTAAGATGAGGAAAAACACACACATATTTTATAATTGAAAAAAATAGCAGACTTTTGTAGCATAGAATAAAATTTTAAACATATATTTGTGTTTCCTTTTTCTAACTATAAACACTTTATGGCACCTATATTTTAATTTGTCTGAATAGTCAATTAGTAACAAAAGATGTACTTAACAGCAATAAAATCAATCCAATATGTTTGTGTTTGAAAGGTTTAGTTTTCTGTTTAATTCTGTTTTCTCAGTGCAACTTTTTCGCTTAAGAAAATATTTTAAAAATAATAATTTGCTTTAAACACAAGTTTGATACTGTGTCACTATTAAGTTTTGAGGGCAACTTAAATGTTATAGCCTAAATTAAAAATCTTTTGGTAAATTTTTTGTAAGCTGTCAGTAGTCAAATAACCGATTAAGATTGTTAAAAACTGAAACATGTTGTATTATTCCTCATCAATTTAATGCAAGAGTTTCAATATCTAAGTTACTGCATTTTAAATGAAAAACAATAACATAAAAATTAGAAATTAACAATTAACATATCTTTTGCTTTAAAAATAGTCAACAACTAAAATAGCTGAAATAAATTAAAATCCTGCAAACTATTTTGTCCATTTTAAGTCACAGCAAACCTAAACAGTAAAATAGCTTATAAGGAAAGAAAGAATGCTTCTTGAAATTATCCTTTTAGTTTTTTCCTTGGCTTACAGTGCTATGAAAAATCCTAGAGTATGTTCTAAATTTCTAAAGACAAAATGCCAGTGACTCTGGGGATCATCTTGTTCATTTTAAGAGCAAATTAAAACAGTGAAAGAATGGTGCAAATAATTGTTTCATATGTTCTTTGCTTGTGACTGCTGTAATCATCGGGCCTGATTTACAAATGTAGACTTGAAGGTTTCTCAGCTTCCTGCAGGGTAGAAGACTGTTACTTTGGCACTCGCCCTCTCGCCCTTGTAATCACCACTCAAAACTGTGCCCTGGTACTTCCAATTCCCAGTCTCTTGATTGAACACCTCATTCTGTGCTAACAAGGTGTCCAAGGTATTTGAACAGGGGCTCTAGTCAGAAAATTGTTAATGGTTTTGCTCATTAAGAGTTGCTGCACTAGTTTTGGTAATTTGATAACTGTCTAAATTGCAAGTTGATTCCCACCCCCCTTCAGCTTAAAGGATGCTAAATTTAAGACAGTAACAGTAATAGTTCTGTTTCAAAATTGACAAGGGAAGTTGAGTGCTGTCTGTGATATTATGCAATAGTTTGCGAAGGATTAAAAAAATTATATTGAATGTCTAGGTTTATTCTCCAGTTATTTTTAAGATATGATTAAAGAGGAACTAAATAAAGTTGAAAATAAAAAAATTCTCATAGGGTGCACCTATGAAATAGCTAAGATTTCCTGGAAGTTCAATCAATAAAAAAGAAGCAACAAAAATGATTTGTTTCAAAATGTGAGAAAAAGTAGAGTTATGACAGTATTTTAAAATATTTTATGTTACAATAAAATTAATTCTATTTTTGATACCTACCCATTTCTATAAATACACAAGTATGTCTTGCAAACATATATAGCCTCCTTTTTAATAAAATGGTAAATAATATTGATTTACTTTATTTACTGTTAAAATGACTTTTCATGATCATTAGCTACAAAGTCCATTTTTTATTGAAAGATAGACAATTTTAATAGACACGTTTTTGCTGAATAGTTATTTAAAGATGAATTTCAGATATGGTCTGAATGCTTAAAATTGGCTTTTACAAACATGCATAAAAATCTCGAGGACATTTTTCATGAGTTAAATAAATGCATTTGCCTCTATTGAAATGACTTTGACAATGCCAAATTATTTTACTTATAAAATCCATTTCTTTATATTTCTATACTTTATAAATGATGTATTTCCCAAGTGGAATTAAGAAGGCTGAATTAATTTAAAAATCAATATTTATAGATTCTTTGGTTCAGTTTAAAACCTGTGGTATACTTTATCAATTCAGATTTCAAGGGGAGAACATTTCTGAAAAAAATTTTTTCTTACACATTGTCTATGTGCTTATTTGCTTCTTTCTTAATTGTGAAAGCTGTTACTAAGTTTGGAAGCAATATCTTCTGGGATTTATTTTAAATTATTTTTAGTGATTTGGACAGTTGCGATTTTATCATAGAGATGAAAAGGCGGGAGATGAGATTCAGCTGAGGATGGAAGTTTCTCCGTATATGGAGCAAAGGGCTATTTTAAAGTGATTTATGTGGCAGTTTTCTTCTGTGTCACCATTATGTCCCTGCTGCCTGAGTGTGACAACGCAGTGTCTGCTAACATTTTGGTAATAATTTATTGGGATGAGATTTTTATTTTATTTTTTTTGCCTGAAGTTCATCCGTTCAGCCTGCAATCCTTTTAACGCTCTGCTAAAAGGCGTAAGTTCTCTACAGGCTTATTTATTTTTCACTTTGGAACTGTGCACTCACACAAAAACCTGCCTACATAAATCTGCAACTTTTCTTTTTGAATTGGAAGTTGAATGCAGACCATGACTTGTGCATATAAAAAAAATGCAGAAATAATGCCCCCCTGCTGTGTAAGTATTTTTGTTTTTCATGAATCAAGCCCAAAGTTATTTAAATTAATTCTAGCCTCGTCATGGTAATAGAACATCATTTTTTTGGCTTCTTAAAAATACTGATGCTTGGATATAATTTTACTGGCTATTTGACCAAGTTTTCATACATTTAAAAATTATGTAACACAAAGGAAAAAAAACTGATGGCTACAGTTTCATGTTACAGACTTTAATCAATCACCATGAAAATACAATTTTTGATGTTTATAAATCATTATTTTTTTTAACATATCTTTGAAAATCCAGAAAACCAAGAGTTTATGGGTTGTTTGTCTGTGCTTACATTGGAAGCTCTGCAATTGATTAATCAATCAGGGACTCTCTGAAATTTTGCTCTTTGAAGTTGGGTGTTAATTTTGAAATTCTATCACCCGTCTAAGCTAGACACATTTGTTTGAAAATAAAGACCCCAACTTCCCTATATGTTTGACCATAAGCACAGGCAGGTTAAACATATAGTTTATTGTGTTAGACCTAGATTTGGTTGTAAGTGAAAAATAAATTAGTTTTTTTAACTTGAAATTTTAAACGGCTGATTTGATTGATCTTTTTAGTTGTTTTGACACTATAAATAGACTTCAATATAAAGATATTAGAGTGATTTTTGTTAATATTAGTGGCAGGTAGTTGGACACTGGATTTTTTTAAATCTTGGGAGGTAAATCAACAGATTCCTGCTTGAAAAGTACCATTGATTATCATAGAAATATAACTGTAATTAGGACATAATCAAGGCAAAAATTGAGACGTTAATAACAACTAATGGGGATTTCAAGTTTTTAAAATTACTTTTGTAGTTTTCTACTGGTTGTGTTATTTTCTTAGAAAAACTAAGTACTACCATTTCAAAGAAGACAAAATTGTTTTATAATGCTTGGTGAAATTATATCAATGTGTGTAGTCAATTTAAGTACTTGGTTTCTATACCTGGCCCTAAGAATTCCTTTAAATTTACTTATATTTCTTATTTGGACAAAATTCTTATGAGACACAGTAAAAGAAAGTGTTACTTAGCTAGATATTTAAAATGCATTGACTAGGTATTTTAGCATTGACTATGACTTTAAATTGTGTTGTTTGAATTATGAACACCATTTTAAAACACGGTAGGCTACATAAAGGGAAGATCACACAATTTTTTTTTATATGAGAACTTAGCTTTGTATGTGGTTTTGTGCTTAATGTATTATTTGTTTTAATAAGTGTTGAGACACATGCTCGTAGTTAGCACTTTAATTTCTATAAGAAGGAAATGCATTTAATGCTTTAAAGGCTAGTATCTCACAGTGAAAAGACAAAAATTTCACTATGGTTTGATTTTTTTTTTTTTTTAGAGACAGGGTCTCATTCTATTGCCTAGGCTGGACTGCAGTGGTGCCATTATAGCTCACTGTAACCTCAAATTACTGACCTAAGAATTACCTTTGAAGTGACTAAAATATGATAAATATTTAGGCCTCTAAAGATTTTGGCTAGAGTGAATTTATTCTAGCATTTGAGAAAGCTGGCTTCAAGTTTATGTTTAGTAGAATTCACATTTTATCTCATCTGACATAGTCATTCAAATGTAAAAAGCAAAGTCAGTGTTAGAAGGGACGGTAAAGGTCAATTTACAAATGGGCAAAATGTGACACAGAGTTAAGGTAAACTTGCATATGATTTTTATTTATACATCTTGATTTTTAATATCAAAAGGGACTTTTAAAATGAATTAATTCAAGGGCTTCATTTCAAAGATAAGGAAGTTGAAGGCAGAAGAGGTTCAGGAGTTTTCCCTGGGTCCCACAGCTAGTTAGCAGTCCCAGGACTAGAATCTGAGTTCCCTATTCACAGACCAATATTCTTTCCATTCTCCCTAACCCCCTCTGTCGCATCAAAATTAATGCCTACTTGAGTGGTTACGTTGAATGGAAAAATAGCAGTTGTGCTGGTTTGGATTCATTGAACTGTTGAAGAGGACTTGGTCCTACTCATCATGTATTTGTTACTTGCAAAACATCTTTAAATCATTCTTACACACTAACTCACGGTGCAAAGATCAGAAACAAGAGCACAAGATGAAATTCTGCTAAAATTACTGTATAGAGTTAGTGTTTTTTATGAAAGTTATCTTGAACATGGGAAAATGTTGAAGAAATTAAGAAATTTTTATAGGCTTGACAGTGGTTTGATTTTCCTGGTATTTTTTATGCCACTGGAAATAACACATATTTTCAAGGAAAGATCTAAGTGTATATGTATGTGTGTGTGTGTAGTTGGTAGGGGACATAGGGTTTATCCCTTTACTCCCTATGCTACTATCTAGAAACATCCTATACAAGCCATGATTATGGGAGGTAGGGAAACAGCTGTAAGAAACAAGTTTTTGAGATGTAGCCAGGCAACACGGGCTGTTATATGATTGTGCTATATGTAGGTATGGTCTAACATTAGCAGAATAGAGATAGGAGAGCGATTATACAATCAGAGATGGTCATGAAAGGCTTCACAGAGTTGAATTTTCAGGAAAAAAAACCTAGGAGGATAAATAGGAGATCATTATACTAACAAGCAATACAGAGAAGGTTATTTTAATGGAAGCCCACTATATTCTCTAGGCTACTGGACTATTCTTTGCTCTTTGAATATGAAGTATGCTTTCATGACTCTGTGGAGTTGCCTCACCTTCCTTATTCTATCTGAAATACAGTTACTCTCTTTGTCAACCTGGAAAATGCCCATTTTTCCTTCAAAACCTTACTGGAGTGCTACTACACGCTACTACACCTCTTCAGCTTCCCTGGACTTTCTCTCTTGTCTCAAACAAAATTGAAAGCTCTCTAACATTCTACACATCACATTTTATTGTTAATTACAACGGTAATAAAGGTTCCTTTGAAAATAAGCATCCAGTATCCTACCGCCAGAAAAAATCGTGTTAATATTTTGATACCTTTTTTCTTACACAAAAATACACACAGATGGACATAGACACATACTAGGTACACATTACACATTCATATATGGTCGAAATGATGCTATTTATACTTTTTTATCCAACTTTGTTCACTTACTATCATATTGTGAGCATTTGTCCTTAGAACTATATCTCCTTTATTTTGGTAGCTCCTCCAAATCCTTTCCGAATTGAACAGATGTGGATTTTAGAAAGAAAACCGGAGGTGGTGGAAAAGACGAATTGGAGGGAAACTGGTTGTTAGTGTCCCAGGCAACAGCTGATAAAGGGTGGAGCCACAGCAATGGGAGTAAGGAGCAGAGCTGGGTAAAGGACCAGCAGCGTCAAATGTGCTAGAGAGAGGTCAAGTGGAAGGGGCCTCTGAACTTGACAATCAGTAAATTGTTAGTGATGTTTGTAAGGATCGTATAGGAGAAGTAAAAGGGCAGGAGCAAAAGGGGAGTAACAGAAAGATGGGAAGTTAGATTCTGCAATATGGATCCTTTCCCAAGAATTTTGGCAAAAGGAAGAGAGATAAGTAGGGAAGGAGCTTGAGGAGAAAGCAGTGATCAGAGAAGTCTTTGTTCTTGTTGCTATTTGAGAAAAAATAAATATAATACATTTGGATTCAAACTAGGAGAAACCAATGGAGAGGAGCGCAATTGAAGATGCAAAGGAGATAGAGGTTAATTTTCAGAATGACACTCCAAGCATATATGAGTGATCGAACACACAAGAATTGGTCAATTTTTAATCCAATTATTTGTATGTTTGTAGCTGGACATTTCAGAATATTGAAACTAAATATGTGGAAGAGTTGTTTATCATGGGAAGTTTTTATTTGATTATAAATAAGGATTATGTGATTTTGTTGAGTACTACCATCAGTGATTTGATGTTAACTTACATTTATTGAGTGCTTCCTTTATAGGGTTGCAATAATTCAATCCTAACAAAAACCTTAAAAGATAGGCTTTATCACTATTCTCATTTTATAGATGAGAAAATGGAGACATAGAAAGGTTGTATCACATGCTCGATGTGACACAGCTATTAAAAGATAGAGTCTGGATTCAAATCCAGACAGGCTAACGTGAGAACCCAGATCCCTGTATTCCCACTTTATGATTCTAACAGAATATTCACATAAAGAGGAGTTCAGGAGAATATTTACTCAGAGTTGACTGTGATAGCTCCTGATTGCTGGAATTTGGGATATGCTCTTACTTTTGCCTTTGAGTTTTGTAGCATTGGTTGATTTGTTTTAAAAAACATAGTTCTTCTTTTGGTAAAATAAAATAAAATAAAAAGTCATGATTCTAAAATATTAATTTAATGAGAGGATTATGCTAGATGATTAGCAATTCCCTTCCAGCCCCATCTTGTCATGCCCAGTGTGCTATGTATTATAAATTCTGATGCAAAGCTTCAGACTCAGCCCTGACATTTGTCCCACTATGGAGGTTTGGTCTCTGAAATTGAGTTATCTGCCTCTAAATTTCAGCTCTGCTCCTTACACCTTGGGTAAGTGACTTAAACCCTCCAATCCTTATTTTCATCAAACGGAGGAACAATAATACCTAATTCTTAAGGAAGTTTTGAAAATATCATGACCTAATCCAGGGAAAGAATTTAATGTAAGTGTCTGACAACATTTAATTCTCAATATTCTTCTAAGTTCTTTCCATTGATGGTGCCTCCATTATGCTCCAGTGGATTTCCTGGGGACACCCACCATTGGGCATTGACACTTGTTCCATGTTAATTCTCAGGGTCAGAGCCAGGCCTTATGTCTTTTTATCTTCTGGATCTAATGTAGTACTGGAACTTCTTAAGGGTTCAATATATATCCTATGAAATAGAATCACTCAGAGAATAGTTAAGTGCTTTCAGAATTAAACACATAATTGAATGCAGAAACACAAAATTTGGTATGCAGGGTGGCATATAGAGCTAAGAACATTTGCCAAGACATGGAGCAAGAAATATATGAAAATACACAATAATGATCAGAAACATGGAGGTTCTAGTGCAAATACTGAGAGGCTGGATCAGGCATTTTTTTTTTTTTTCAATCTGTTTTTCAATTTCACCTGGAACAAAGTTTTTCTATATCTATACCAATTTTATTGCTTTCCCTGTTACTCCAATTGTATGCTTTTCAGGATAATTAAGTCTTTTGCTTGGGAATATTCATAATACATATTGTAAATAGGGAGTAGCATTATCAGAGTACTCTTAAACAGGTGTAGGAAATTGAAATCCAGCAAAATTTAGTAACTCACTTTCAAGGTCTATAGAGATGTGACAGAGAGAACAAGGTGACCACCATGAGCAGTATAGTGAGTGAGGGTACTAGAGGGTAAGAAGAGAGTTGACCTGAGATTCAGACAAGTTTATATTTTTTTCTGTGATTTATTAGTTGTGTGATTGACATAACTCTGAACCTTTCGATGATTCAGTTTTCATATATAATAGTGTAGTGGGGAGAATTTTCTCATGCAATGTACTGCACAATTAAGAGGTATTACCTCACGTTTTACAAGAAAATATAATTCTATTACATTATTCAAAGTTATTAATCATATTATGTAAATAATGTAATGTTACAAAAATAGATAATAGAGCAATAACATTAACATAACAGATATTACTAAGGGAAGAAAAAAGATAATACTGAAAGTTCCTTATCTTTGAAGCAGAGTCTATAAACATGTATAAAATAAGTTGAGAAGAATAAATATAAACAGTTTATTTAGATTCATAGTGTTAAAGAACTACTGAAGTTTAAAGTATGTAAGTCTAGAGAGTTAAAGTGGGAATAGTAAAGCATACTTTCACATTTCATTTAATACTGTTCTTCAGTATTTGAAACGATTTATCATATGCATGTGTAACTTTTATAATAAAGATTTTGTAAAAGAAATAATTTAGGCAGGCTAATAGAGGTAATGGCATGTTTTGGCTTTCAAACTCTGTTTCTCAGAATTCTCGTTCAAGCGCATTAAAGGCTGTTTTAAGTGTTCAAGGTGGCTGAGAAATCAGAGAACATGGTACCTACCCTCAATTTATTAGAGAAGTTAGGCTGTTTTCATTTTCAAAGAGAATTGTCCTACTAGATTTCATTTGAATAGAGAATTTTGTTTACATTTTCTCTTTCCTCTTTCTTCTGTACTTTCTTTTTCTTTTTTTGAAAACCACAGCCAAAGTGTAAATTACATAAATATCAGATCCAGACAGGTTTATATTTTTTTCTGTGATTTGCTAGTTGAATGATCTTGACATAACTTCAAACCTCTCAATGATTCAGTTTTCATGTATAGAATGGGATCATATTGATCTCATAGAACTGTTTAAAATATAATGTGAGACATGTACTCACCATCAAATTGGTAGTAACTGAACACATAAGTGTACATATAAGAATAACATCTATTGGATGTCGGGTAGGGAGGGAGGGGGAAGGGGGAGGGGCGAGGGGGAGGAGGGGACGGATATATGCATACACAAAGGGTGCAACGCGCACCCTCCGAGAGATGGACACACTTGAAACTGGGACTTGAGGGGAAGAGGGGGCAAGGGCAACATACGTAACCTAAACATCTGTACCCCTATAATAACAAACAATAAAAAAAATAAAATAAAATAAAATAAAATAAAATAAAAAAATATAATGTGAGATAATTCATATTAATAACTCAAGAAAGAATCATAATCATTTCTATAGAAGTCAAAAAACATGATTAGAAAATTTAGCATTTATTCTTGATAATAATTTCTTAGTAAAATAGAAATAGACATTTTTTTTCCATAGGTGTTTTATGTTTCAAGAGTAAAGGTTAATAGTGAAATACAGGAACATTACATCTAGCATTATTATTTAATTATTTTCTGGAATTAATGGCCAATATAATAAAAGAGATAAAAGAATGAGGTTAAATTTGATAAGGAATTGAAAAAATTATCATTTATAGATAATATGATGATTTTTTTTAAATTTCAAAATATTACATGGGTACAAATATTTTTGTTGCATGAATATACTATATAATGCTGAAGGGTAGGGCCTTCAGTGTGCCTGTCACCAGGACAGTGTTCATTGTACCCAATAGGTAAGTTTTTATCCCTCACCCCCTCCCACGCTCCCCAATATTAGTTTCCAATGTCCTTTATATCTCTTTATGCCTATGTGCACCCATGGTTTAGCTCCCACTTATTAGTGAGAACATGTAGTATTTATAGATAATATGATGATTAATTAAAAATATTTCAGATAATAAAATGAAAAACAATTAGAAAAATAGGTTAATGTCATACTATTGTTCTGATTAAAATACATATGCTTAGGTTCTAAAATGTCATTTATCCCTTAATGTTTATTTCTTTTTTGTGTGTGTGTAGCATCATATTTACTTACTTATTTATTTATTTATTTTTTATTTCAGCATATCACAGGGCTACAGATGTTTAGGTTACGTATCTTCCTGCTAACAATGCAATTATGACTCATTAATTTAGAATCGCATTTTATGTATAAGAGAATTCTTACCCTCATGCATGCGGAGGAGAGGAAAGAGACTTGGAAAATAGTTACGGAAGTAGGTTAAAAGCAGAGAGAATCCAGCAAAACAGAGAAGAAGGAGCAATCACAATGGTGGAGAGAGATTCATAGAATTTAGAGTTACGAAAACCTAGATGATAGTTTGAAGAAAAAAGCATAATCAATAGAGAAAATCAGTGTACAGAAGGTGAATATAAAAAAGACTGTGGAGAGAGAGTTAGATGTGGAATTTATAAGGTTGGTGATCATGTTTGGCAGACTACTCTCAGTAGAGTGCAGAGGCCGAGAGTGGTTTGAAATGAGTATTGTATATTAAGGAAGTTGAGGTCCAAAGAGAGATCTGGTGACTTAAGGAGAGAAGGCCAATTTATCACCATCGTCATCATCATTATTATTTTTACTTTGGGGGTTTTTGTAGGCAGAAAGTAGGAGAAGAGTTTTAAGATGATACAATATGGTGGAGGAAATGAAGTAAAAGGAATTAGGAGTGAAAGTAGAGGAGGTAGTCTTCATGACCACTGAGAACAATTCTCTCAGAGGCTAGCATCAAGAAGGTGAGCAAGCAAAAATATAATTGGAAATTTTTGAGGTAAGGGACCATTCTCAGTTGGCTACAATCTTCAACAAGAGAAAAGATCATGTGCAGAGGGTGTTGTCAGTAGCCATGGGGTTAGACATTTAAGGAGAGTAGAGGAAATTTGGTAAATTATTACAACTAATGTTGAGGAATAAAAAATAAAAGAAGAATTAAAGAACTTTTGAGTAAGTAAGGGCCCAGTGGAGGATAAAAAAAAAAATGCAATAAATATAAAAGGGGCCTAATCAACTGCCCACTGTACTTCAAAAATATTTTCAAAATAATTAACTTGTCCTTTTTTTGTCCAATCACCTTTATTTGGACATCAGAAATTATGCCCCAAATCATTGCTGGCAAACTTACTTCAATTTTTCAACCAGTTTCAATTTGTTTAAAATAAAGTAGGAAAATGGTTTACTATTTAAAAATAGTTTTTATTATCTCTTGGAAATTCTCTTTTCAGTTTTACATCACTGTTGAATAAAATACATATGCTTAAACTCTAGAATGTTTTTTCTCCATTAATGTTTATTTGCACCACTTTCCATATTAAGGCTATAATTTTGATGCAATCATCTAAAGCCGCATTTTACATTAAAGTCTCTTCATCCTGAAAATGTCATTGTGTGTGACTACTTTCAGTCTAATGTTGTCCATCTAAGAACCCCACCAATGTAAAATGACAGTTTAAAATTTGAGGCACTTGGATTATCTTAAGTGCTATGCACACATCTGAGATTCCTTTATGGTCTTTTAAGCATTTTATTTTTATGTAGAACCCAACATATTTTAGCTTAATTTTTCTTATTGCTTTGCCCACGTAATGAGTAATCTTCCACTTGCCTCTGGACCAACTCCACTCCCGCACTGAGGTAATTCCAAGTTCTTAGTGATAATGAGAGTAACGGTAAAGAAACATCCGCATCTTACTTCTGATTCCATCACTAACTAACAGGAAGACCTTGGATAAGTTATTTAATTCTCTGGGTCTCACTTACCATTTTTCCCAACCTGTAACGACTTTTCCTTTTCAGTCAGAAATTCTTACTATTGGAAGCCTTAGTTTCTATTGCTGCTGTAACAAATTACCGCAAATGATACAAAATTACTATCTTATATTCCTGGAGGTCAGAAGTCGGAAATGGTTTTACTGGGTTAATACCAAGGTGTCAGCAGAGCCGCATTCCTACTGTAGTTTCTAGCAGAGGATCTGCTTGTTTCCTTGCCTTTTCCAGCTTCTAGAGGTTGCTACCCTGCCCCTCGCCTATGGTCCCGTTTCCATCTAGAAGGCCATCGATTGCATCACTCTGACCTCTACCGCACTTGGCACGTTTCCTTCTCCGCCTCTGACCCTCCCGCCTCCCTCTTTCACTTGTGATTATATTGGGCTCACCCAGACAATCTAGGTTAAATTCCTATCTTAACTTCCTTAAATTTAATCACATCTGTAAAGTCCATTTTGCCATATAAGGCAACATATTCACAGAATACAGGGATTAGGACACGAACATTTTTGGTGGGGGTGTGGGGGATTATTCTGCCCACCATAATGCCAGAAATGATACTCTTTGTATATTTCCATCTCTCCACCCTACCACCTCCAGAGAAGAATATCACTTTTATGAAAATCCTTTATGTGGGTGTTTCTTAGTGAGCTTATTTGTATAATGAATTATCTCTCTAAAAATGCTAAAATGTCAGGGTTCTATTAGTAAGCTTGAACACTAATTAACAGGGACACTTGTTCTTGTTTCATTTGACTTTCATAGGTTTTGTCTATCAACAACTATGCAGTGAAATTGATGGTTTTTTCCCACCACAGCATCTTACTTTTATTACTTATGTATGGCTTCATACTAACCAGAAGGTTAGACATTAGAATTATTTATGCTAATCTCAATTTGCTTTTGTGCTGTAGACAGTACAAATAAAGCTGCAGCAATTGATTACACATCGCTGACACCAGAAGGAACATACAGTTTCATCAATGAAAAAACTGAGTCATGTAACAGCTCAATAGTTGTGTGCAGCCTCATGAGAATGACAATCAAAACCAAGTCATAATGATATGAATATTTATTGGGTACCTCATCCTGGTTTAGTAATTTTAATAATCTGCAAAAAAAAGTGTAAAGGGAAGCACTTCTGTTTTTATCAAATAGTCCTTTTTAAATACAGTCTATTCATATTTAAGTACTTTTATATCAGTTTTCTTATTTTTAGGTTTTATTATTCTATGGTAATTTGACTTAATCCTAAGAATGGATAAATATCATATTTAAATATATATGTGTAATTTTTTTGTGTGTCTGACTCAGGTATATTGCTGTCTTAATTAGGTACTGTTGTGGTAAATTAGGCTGAGGAATAGTTAGAAATGATATAAATGATGTCTTAAACAGTTAGAATAAACATCTATAAAATTTGATCATCAAAATAATTGTTTAAGGTTTAGTAATAAATTACTGAAAGAATAGAAATAGAATGCTTAACTTCCAAACTGTTAAAGGAAAAGATAGAGGAGAATAGAGAAAATGCTCTTAGTTCAATAGAAGACTGGAAAGGAGGGGAAAAATCAGAGAAAAAGTATGCCAAATATATTTAGTTATTCAGCAAATACCTAATGAGTGTATGCTCTAGACTTCTGAAAATGTTATCCAAACAAATTGATAAGCTTAATAAGTATAAATAGATTAAACTCTTCTGTTAAATATCAAAGGCTTTCAGGTTTGATGCATTGCATTTTAAACTCAAGATATGTATGAGCAACACACCTAAGTAAAAACAAACAGAAAGACTTATAATGAAGAAATGGAAAAAATGTATAATATAAATGTGCTTCACCTACTGACATAAACTTGAAATATGTAAAGCCTAAGATAGAGAATTACAGGGTAAACCCAACAAATACAAAATCATAGTGAGTGCTTTTTTTTCTTTATGTGTATCACAAATCAATAGATCAATCACACTAAATTTAATAAGGATTAAAAATTTCCAACATATAGATTAGGTCTTAAAATCAAAGGTTACCTTAATAATTAGTAGCACAAGGCACATCAATTTTGTTTTAGTTTTCATTAAGTAGATTGTTGAGTCACCTGATCAGTCTATTAAATTATAAAGTAAAATTTTAACAGAAACTTCTGATTCTGAAATCAAAATCCTGTGTTGATCTGGCTAGTAAGCCTTAGCAGACCTGCTTTCTGCCTGTCCTTCTCCTTGCTTTTCCAGCAAAGAGTTCTCGAAGAGTTTTACATTTCAGCCTTCAAGGGAAGGACACAGAGGAGAAAGTATCTACTTACCAAGGTATCCTCTGTGAGTGAATAAGGAAAACCACACTACTGCATCTAATTCTGCAGGAGGTAGATACCCTCTGCATCTAACAACACACTGGGATTGCCTAAATGAATAAGCAAACACATAACAGTTTTGAATTCCACAATTCTGTATTCTAGTTGCCAAGAAGAAAATCATAAGATGTGGGCATTCTAAATTTATTTTGGTAAGTAATCTTAATGAGAAAATCTTGTCGAAAATAAATAAAGTGAGATGCAATATAAAAAAGTTATGATATTCAAAACTGCATTTGATTGTTTAAATTGAGCTATCTTATTTTGTTTGGAAGCTTGCTAGATAATGTGGTACTATGTCATTTGGATTTTTTTGGTGAAGCACAGATTGCATATTTAAATATAAAGAATGCCTAAAACACCAGTTATATTGTGCCTTTTGACTCAGGAATTGTTTTTTTAAAGTATGGTAACCAGGGAATACAATCAGCTTGTATCCACAATGGAATTAAATGCCAGTGTAATGTTCATCATATGTTAAAACATAGCATCCTCTTTTCAGATGGGAATAATAAAATTGAGCTGATCAATCAGAAAAGATAAAACTATGAAATTAACATTTCAAATTATTGTGTTTTTGGTGTTTGAGTCTACATTGCTTTACTCACTAACTGGTTGTTATGTGTTAACTTTCCTATGACTTATTGCTAATAACGTAGAAAATGAGATGTGGTCTCCAAATTATTGTAAGTATGATTTTTTTTGTTGTTTAAAAAGGTTGGTTTTTACAACACATCCCTAAACATGGCCACACTTTGCTTATCTCAGTACTTTTAACATTTTTGTTGGTAACTGATTATTGTATAATAGGATTATTTAGACTGGACACCAGTAAGACGGTTTTCTTTGGACAATTCCAAAACTGCTGACCTAAGGATTAAGAATAAAAACCAGAATTAGAATGTCTTTTCCCTGTTTAAGAATTTATTATCCTTTCTGTTTAATATTCTTTATTCCTATTTGTTATTCTTATTACTTATTGCTATATTTTTTGAACTTAAAACACTTTGCTTATCTAATTATTAATAATTATTTGAGAGGTTGCTTTCAGTCTATGACTTTATTCTGTTACAAACCATTGCATAGCTGATATAAAGTAAATGTTAAGCCCTTAGTTCAAAAGAGATTGAGAAAGGGTGGGATGAAATAAGCCATAAAACTGCTTTCATTGTTATAATTATGGGACAATGAACTATTTTGTTTAAAAATCTCCTCTTAATGTGACTTAATAAACTTATTCAAAAAAAGTTTAGATGTTTCACCTTCAGCTAGCTGGACCAATATTTTCTACCAGGTGAATATGGAAAACTTCTGAGAGTCACCTTCTCAATTTCACTTGAGAATGTCATGTAACTTAACTTTATCATTACAAAAAATCAACTTTACATTTGTAGATTGTTATGTAAACCTGAAAATAGAAATTACTTCTTGAAGTTATTTTTCTTTTCAAACAACATAGACTTAATTCAAATAAAATATCCCATATGATGCTAGTTCTTAGGATCTTTCTTGATATTTTCTGTGAATGACTTTTAAAATATTATTAATATTAAAATAGAAATAGTTTATAGGATTGTTCTTTATGTTAGTCCCTTTGTTTTATGGGTAAGTTTCCGTGACTACATGTACTTTATGAACTGGAACTGGAATTACATTTTTCCTTTTATGTAATAAAAAATAAAGCTTTTAAAATTATGTATAATAATCATGCAGTAAAAATTTTATCATAAATTTTTACAATCTCTGATTTGGCTTGAAAGAATACAACACTGTGGTAGACAATGACACAATTTAATTGACAATTAAGTCAGCACTAGTGCTGCATTAAATAGAATTTAAGTCTTTAGAACCAAGGACGTAATAACCCAACTTTACTCCGAACACTCACGACATTGTGTTCGCTTCTGGCTCCCGCTGAAAGGAATAGAGAATCAGTCTGGTGGTGAGACAATAGAATGGAAAAGATTCTAGGGACCATTAGATGGAAAGAAAAATAGAAATGTCTGGGATCATGTGATAATAATCTTTAATAATTTACCAAATAAGAAAAGGAATTTTACATTTTTCTGTGTACTCCAGAGAATAGGTTTAGAACCAAAATGTGAGATTGCCTGGAAGTAAAACCGGATGCAATAAGAAACAATTAAAGCTACATAAAGTTGGAATGAGGTTTTGCTTCCCCTCCATGGAAGCCTGAAAAATCATTTATGAAAGGTATTTATAAACCATCTTGGTAGGGTTGAAGAGCTGAGTTAGATTACTTCTAAAGTTTTTCTCAAACTCTAAATTCTGTTTCTCCATATTTAAAGATGAAGAGTGGCAGAAATACTCTACCAAAATTCATCCCGAGCATGTAAAGCATTTATCTCCTATTAATTGCATTCTAATAATAATGAGAGGGATATATTGTTATTACTCCCATTTTACAGATGGATAAACTGAGGTAAATTGAAGTTCAGCAACTTGCTCAGCTAGTGAGTTGTAGAACTGGGATTTCAACTTAGATTGATTTGAGCCCTGAGCCTGAACTCTTAATGCACGTATTTTTCTGCCCACTAATTAAAAAAATGAGAGAGCCTAAATCACCAATGTCATTTCCAAACTGTGGAGAATAATTTTATTTAAGAAATAAAATAACAGAATAAGTATCTTCAGATTTCTTACATCAAAATTATAGGGGATGTAATAGTGATAGTGAAATCAACAGCAATTATACTTTCTCCTGAAACTATTACTGTCATCCTAATTTATCGGGATTTATGAAGTCCCAAGGATTGTGCTAAACCCTTTTAGGTATTATCTCATTTTATTCTTAAAAAAATATTCCTTATAGGCTAGTTATGACTATCTCTGCTTTACAGATGAAGAGGCTGAGGTCTAAGGTTATACTTCAGGAAATGAGGGATGCTGCATTTCTTAGAATAATTAACAATTTTTCACTCAGTTTAGTCATTCATTCTATAGAGAATTATTATTTTTTATCTTAGGAGTTGTTCCAAATGCAAAATATGACATGTCCTTAAACCAGGATTGTGGATTACTCTTTTAAGACCATTTTAATAGCTATTTTAAACAAAGGAATTCCTATAGTCCATGGAGAATAGTCTATCCATCCATCAATCAATTCCTGAATTAATCAGAAATCAATTAGCAATCCCTGTGCTAGACACTGTGAAGGATACAACAATAATCCCTACAGTTAAGAAGCTTATGCCTTGGCTGAAGAGTCAGAAAATACAGACCTAGGGTTAACAGTAAAGGAAGTCAAATGATTGGTACAAATAGTAGAAGATTTTTCATGAAAAGAAAACCATTATGATGGACTATGAATGCTAGGGAAAACTTCATGAGATTTATCTTACGTGTAGATGAATGGCTTATTTAGGTGAATAGAGAGGATCAGAAAGAGCAGTTGACATAGTTAGAGGAAATAGAAGAACACTGACAAATAGTTTGTAATAACTAGACCAGGGTGGTTTCTAGCTACTTGGTTATTTATAATTTTACAGTTCATTATAGGAGTAAGTCTTTTAAATTTTCCTTAAGAAAATACAAAACTTTCAATAACAATAAACCCTAATTGTCATTGCCAATCAGAATAACAGGGACAAGCGGTAAGATTTAAAATTTTATTTTTTAATTTTTTTAAATTTTTTTAAAATTTCAGCATATTACAGGGTACAAATGCTTAGGTTACGTATATTGCCCTTGCCCCACCCGAGTCAGAGTTTCAAGCCTGTCCGTCCCCCAAACGGTGCACACCACACCCGTTACATGTGTATATACCCATCCCCTCCTCCCCTCTCCCATCTGTCCGACATCCGATGAATGTTATTACTATATAAGAGCTTAAGTGTTGATCAGTTAACACCAATTTGATGGTGAGTATGCGTGGTGCTTGTTTTTTCATTCTTGGGACACTTCACTTAGTAGAATGGGTTCCAGCTCTATCCAGGATAATACAAGAGGTGCTATATCACTATTGTTTTTTGTGGCTGAGTAGAACTCCATGGTATACATATACCACATTTTATTAATCGAGAGTACGATATTGCCTTCAGGCTAGCCTCCCAGAAAAAAAGTCAGCCTCCTGCACAGCTCCATAAAATTTGGCTTTGTCTCTGTGCTTAAGTCTCTCAATCCTGGTGTTGTCATTTACAAACATGGCCCAAATATCTGACATTTTCCCATCAGAGAGTTGAGTCTAGGTCCCATCCTTTGAGTTTGAGGGTCCCATGACTGCTTTTCCAATAGAGTAGAACAGACTGGACACCAGGGGCTTCCAAAGCTGGACCGTTAAAAGTCATGCAGTTTTGTCTTTATTCACTGGAACACTCACTCTTGGAGTCCTGAGCTACTATGAGACTACCATGCTCTCTACAGGGAGAGGCCATGTTTGGGTGCTCTAGTTAACATAATCAGCCTCACCCTTGCCGTCCAGCTGTCTTTGCTAAGGGACCAGACATGGGAGTGAAGCCATGCTGGATCCTCCAGAGCAACCCATTTGCCAGCAGAGTACAACTCAAGCTCCGTCAATGCCACATCGAACAAAAGAATCACATAGTTGAGACTTGTCTGAATTTCTAACCCATGAAATCATGTGATATTACATAATAGAATGGTTGTTAAGACACTAGGTTTTGTTCACAGCAATAGAAAACTAGAAGATCTGATCAAGTGTAAGGCCTGGATCCTGGCCCTCACCCTTGACCCCTGCCACCATGCTAGAGGTATACCTTTTGTTTTGCTAATCAGGAGCCTGATATAGGAAATGCTGTCACCATCTTGCACTGCACTAGAATGCAATAGGCACTGATGAAACTGCTCCTGCGTACCTGTTCCTGTTTCTGTGTTTTGTTTTGTTTTTCCTGGTGAGTATTGCCCTCGCATACCTGGAGTGCGTACTGCTCAACCACCAGAACTTGCTTGCATAACACATGGGTTTTTCAATGTTCCATGAGGCACTGTGGGACTGCATTAGATAATCTAGAAGTAAATTGGATATCAAAACACTGGAGAAAAAGATATTCAATAGCAAAGAACAGATCACACTATGCTATTGTGAATTTTCTGGGACAGCTTGATTCTAAATTTCTATCTCTGTCACCAAAAATTATGAAAACGTGTTAGAATTTTCTATATTTTTGGTGTTTAACTTATTAATTCCAAACTATCCTTTCACTGGGAGAGGCATAAAATCTTTTGTCAGACTATATGTCCCAATTTTGTGTTCAGAAAATAGGCCAATGTACTTTTAACTCAGAGATACAGTGCAACAAATTTGGCACCTATAATAACAGTATAGAAGCTGAAGGCCTGCTGGACAGTATAAAAAGGGAAAGTGGAAGAAAAGCGATTTCTATATAAAGTTTATATTTAGTTCATGTATCTAGATATTCTTGAAAAAGGTAATAATTTAGCCTAGTTTTTAAATAGTTGAAATTGTCATTATGAATTAATCTGGTAGGTGTGCATTTTTGATAATTCTTTCTTGTGGATTTCAGAAGATGTATTTTTAGTATCATAAGAGAAAAAAAATTCTTTAGCCCATTTTTGTGCTTGTTCATTTTGTGCCTGGTGATTTACCAGATTTTAAAATTATAGTATACCATAATCATTGCTGTCATGTATATTGTACCTTTGTATTCTGGCAGATTAAGAGTGAAAGGAAGGCCAACAAAACCTCACAGCACCATAACTTAACTGGGTGTTGATCATTCCACAAAAGGTGTTTAACACTGCCTTGATATGTAACTGCTTACCATATATAGCTAAACTTGCATGAGGCACCTTCTCCCTAGAGATTACCAAGTGAGGCTTCACGGACAGTACTAGTTTAATGAAATTCAGAAAGTAAGCCAGGTGTGGTTGCTCACACCTGTAATCCCAGTATTTTGGGAGGCTGAGGTGGGAAGACTGCTTGAGCCCAGGAGTTTGAGGCTTTGGTGAGCTATGATTGCACCACTGCACTCCAGCCTGGGTGACAGAGCAAGACTCTGTCTCTTGGAAAAAAAAAAAAAGGAAAAAGAAATTTAAAAAGTAAAAGAGACTCTGAAAGCAGAAACAATATCTGACAAATAGGTACTTTTCTTCTTTTCCAGGATATAAATATGATCAAAGTAATTCCAATATTGGTGTTAATAAATATGAAAATTTAAAAAAATATTCCTTATATTTATAATTGTACCTGTATTATAGCATGTAGTGAATTTTGCTACCATATTACCCTGCTGTCTTTTCTCTAATTCATCATTAAATTTTCCTGAAACTTGTTTTTATTATTTCATTCACTGGATTACCATGTTGATTACTAGTAGTCTATGGGATTAGAAGATACATCTCTACCCTTTCTTGTAAAAGAGGAACACCATAATATTATAGTTAAAAGAGACATGACTGTCTTTAGGTAAAATTTTAATGTCACTTTTAAGGTCACTTGTAAAGAAACCACACAGTAACTAGATTTCCAAACTTTTTGAGAAACTGTTTATTTAAAAAATATGTATTTTTTAAAGAGAATAGCCTCTTTAGGAAATAAAAAATGGTGTCAGAAGAATGCAGATAATAAAAATGTACGATTTGGACAAAGAGTGATTTAAGTAATCGAGTATGCCTAAAGGAAAAGAGAGAAAATTAAGTAAATGAGTTATTTAGCTGCCAACCTTCCTGATTAAAAGTGACATCAAAGTGCTTGAATAAAAATCTACATTGATTAGGTGCAAATAGTCTTCAACTTTTCTGTTTCTGACGGGGAAAAGAGAAAAGATATAGAAACCAAGAAGGTGGTAAAAGAGGAAGTTGGAAACCTGCCTCAAGATTTTGAAGGGAACCCTTTTTAAGGGCCTCACTGTTTAATTAAAGCTAAGGATCAGAATGGAAGAAGGCCACCTATCAGTGATTCTCAGTTAAAGCAAAATGTAGGAGAAGGAAATCTAAACAACTTTTGTGGCTCAAGCTGCAGGTGGCATACCTGATGTTGTGAACAACAACAACCACAAAGCAACAGGGTATTTCAACTCCTGAAAGCACTCCTCTGAAAGCAAAAGCATGACAAGGATGGAAGGGTATCCAGGATTTAGTTAGGAAATGATTGGTAGGAATTCGGGGAGATAAAACTCTATAAGCAGGTATTTGCATTTATTTAACTTGACTCTGTGAATTGACTTAAATACTTTATAATATGCGTGGCATAGTGGAGAATATATGGGATCCCAATTGAACAACCTACATAGAAATTCAAATCTGCTTCATGCCAGTTGCATGATTTATAAAGTGAATATGATTGGTTATTGTAAGAAATGAATACTTTACAATTGGCATAAAATGATAACTTTTGTATGTGTTTATTATATTACTGAGTTAAAACATTAGAAAGGGAAACATTTGCTGGAAGGTAGACTTTGTCATACAGTCTCACCTATTCATGCCTGGAAAGGAAGGGATGAGGAAGTAACATGTTTTGAGTACCTATTGTGTTTCAGGAATGGTGCTAGGCACTTGATTACTCAGTTCCTGAGAAGTCTGTGAGGTGGTTACCTTTTACAGATGAAGAAACTGAGCTTCAGAGAGGTAATTTGTCTGAGTTTTTATGGTAGTGGTTTATATATTAATAGTTTGATTGGGAGTCTAACATAGATCTTTATGTCTTCAAAGATCATTTTCATCTATTGTATCAACTTTCTAATGAAATTATATGCTATGTCTGATGTGTCTTGGAATTGTAGTCATAGGACCTGGGAGGAAAAAACTGTTCTTTGACCATTAAAGAAAAATCTACATAATCACAAGTATTTATACTTACATGAAATGCATCTTCAATTCCACTAGTATTTTTTATCCATATCTGTTTTAGAGGCCATATTATTACTCTGCCATCCTTTCCTACAATTCCTAAATATTTAATAGTTATTAAACATCAGTTTAAATTTGAGTTAATATGTTAACTCTTCCAGCGAGATTTTTATTTTCACTATTATTTCTAATAATGGTATAATTTTAAAATTATATTTTAAAAATATAATTTTATATTATAATTTTAATAATGGCATAATATGACTTCTAGAACCCATTTCATGAAATGCTTTCAGGACTGATTGATGTAACTTAAATATTTCCATTTCCATGTGAGATATATGTTTTCTGAAATCATACCCTAAATCTAAATCTAAATCTAAATTCTGTTTCAGTGAATAAAAGAACACCCAACATGAACAAGCTGTAGTATCAAATTTATGGATAAGAGAATGTAATTTCTGTTGCTTCACTTAGGATGATGCCATGGGAGTGTGTTTCTGAATTCAAAATTCTACAGGATTTCTGAATTTTCCCACCAAAGATCGACTTTGGATATCCTACCATACTTTAAGAAGGAACTCAAATGCATTTGTTGCCATTGTTCTTAATGGAACACTTGGTATTTATTGACAGTATTCATTAGTGATGATTTTCGATGAAATTGAAACCAAAGTCTTGATGGAATATACATTCATCTTCTTTTTGTCATACTATCTGTGTCAAATCCAAAGCCCAAATATTACTTCCTACCCTACAGTGACATCTGAAAACGTATTATCCATAGTCATGGAATTTTAGAGATTTTAGCTAAAGACTATGCAAAGTATCAAGATGAAACAACAGATCAATAATTAATAATAACACTGTTATTATGTTTAACAATAATAGTGTATAAACAATAATAACATACTGTTAACATATTTAACATACTGTTAAATATATTTCTAAATATTTGGGAAAAGCTACTCAGTAAAACACATCTTTTCTATTTTGGTATTCGATACAGTTGGAAAGAGACATATCCTAATTCCACTTCTCAAAGTACAAGTATATTCCCTCACGAACCAATCTTCCCACAGCAGGCTGATTTAGATAATAAAATGAAAAAGATACAAGTGAAATGGATCTTCAAACCTTGCTTCAAGAATTGGAGCTGGGAGCCCCTCAGGGTTGCAGGGCATTTCTGAGGCTGTGTCAGTTCTCTGAACAGCTGTTTGGCAGTAGTCTCCACAGAGCTCGTTAGCACAGCTCCTGGTTGAGACCATGTTAACTGGATCCCTTTACTGTCGCCACCACACTCCCTCTTCTCATGTCCCTCCATTATCACTTTCCCCCTCCCAGCTTGCTCTGTTAGCACTTCTAACTCTCCTGAGAGGAAAGAATTTTCTCTCTCTATCTCTCTTCCACCTCCCTTCAACTAATTCTTTTTCATTTCTCCTACTCTTCCCACTTTGCCCTACCCTGTCTCTTTCTCTTTATTCTTTCTTTTAAGGGCCAAAAAAGGCCCTTTCCCCCCTCCATCAAGCACTGTTCTTCACTAGTTTCAATCCCTGTAATGGAAGAAACTGCCTGAATATCTTAAATCATCAGACTAGAGGTGCATCCAATTCCTTTGGAGGGAGGTAGTAAACAGAACTGGTTAAGAATACAGGCTTTGAAATTATACCAAAGTTAGACTTAAGTATCGGTTTTGACATAATGTTGAATGCAGCACATGTTACTGAATCTCCTTTAGCTCAATTTCCACTTCTGTTAAATGGGAACAATGGTATCTTCCTAAAGGTAGGTATAGGAATTATAAAAACCATTGTTATAAATGCACTTTACACAGTGCTTGGAACAGAACCAGAAAGCAATGAAGAATAGCTAAAATTATTTATAGATGACACCTGTTGATCAGACAGACCTGTTCTCTAGTCTTTGGCTTTACTAAGTTCTCTTTAAGTCTTCCCTCTTTGCCCATCCTGTCAAGCCTGTCTACCCTGTAGGCATCTCATTCATTTATTCATTTGTTCATTCAGAAGCCTACATAGAGAATATGCTATGTTCTATTTCCAGGTACTTTCTGTCACTCTGCCATGGTCACAAAATTAATCATTGCAAAATTATTACTTGGTAAACTTTAAGGCATTATTCCTTCCATCCATGACCTGTAGGTAAGGGAGGAGAAGGGATGGGGAAATACAGAAGAAATAAGAGTGGGATGTTAAGGAGTCCCTTTAACTTCTAAAAGGTTTTCTGTTCCCAAAGAGTAGACTTGCTGGTAATGGACCAGCTATGCAGGCAGAAGAGCTATTCTGGGCCAGCACCTTTTTCTTTGCCTTTTCAAAAGCAAACCTGTTTCCAACATCTTGCTTGCTTCTTGGCTGCAAATAACTGCTGTGTTTGTATTGTAGATGTATGTGTATGCATTGCATATATGCTGGGTGAGTGGAGTGTCAGGCAAATTAATATGGTCCTGACATCATGTTAAATATACTCACTTTTTTGTGAATCCTTTGTAATCTCGTTTGATTCCCACAACATTTGAGGTAGGTATATTTATTCCCATTTTACAGAAGTGCAAATGGACTTTTAGTGGGGTCAAACAGCTTGCCTTAAATCACTCAGCTAGTAGATGACAGAGATTCCTCTGATGCCTGAATTCTGCCTTCACTTTCTACACCATACTCATACTGTCTGTCAGTTGAGAAGTTCTGAAACAGGATAACTATCTATACACTTTCTCCTCCAGTAACATTTAATTTTTATTCAGGCATGGAGATCTTTTAAAGTACCAGATAGATTATAATCTTCCTAAGTAGTGTCTAGGAACCATTCTTTCCTCACTAGGGAGGAGGAAAATCTTGAAGGAAGACAAAATTCTGATTCCTAATCAATCCACTAATAGCCATAAAGGTTTCTCCAACTTCTGTTTGGGCAGTGATTCTCTGTTTTACTCATCATTTTAAGGGAGGAAGTGGGGATGTATATTTTATTTCCATTGTATTTAATCATGCTTATAGTATAATTTTTCTAGAATTTACCTGATTTCGTTTAGGTACAAATTCTAGACCAGAGTTTATATCAGAGTTTTATTAAGCCAAAGACAAAATGAATTTGTGTTCCTGTAGAATAGTATGCACTTGTTGAATACTTTAAAATGAATGAATCGGTTAGGCCCTTTTTAAAACCCTTCTGTGTCTTTGCTTGACCACATGAATGCCTACTATTTTGATTTGTGAAACAAGTTCAACCCCACGGTCACATTTAGGGCATAAAATTCTACAACATTGTGTATAATTGTGAACTTATGAAATACTGGGGTCATGAAACACTATTTTTTTCAACTAGCACTATTTAGGCAAAAAGAGAAAGTACAGTTCATGCCTCATCAGAAAAGAATTAAGATTTCTAAGTCAAAAGTTAAACTATTGGACTTCAAGCTGAATCTCACTAACAGACATGTATGATTTATAAAAAAAACTCACCTAGTGTTTTGGTCTTGGTTTTTAATTGAATTTATTGCCAATATTTACAAATCAATAGATGTCACATACACATCCACATTTCCAGTATCACTTGAAAGTATCAGAAGACTGTAATACCAGGCCCCAAAATAGCAAATCTGGCTTCTATGGGGCACACACTCTTTATTTTGCCAAAGCCTTCATTTGGCTGACTTATTTTATTTGCTTAGCTCTTATAGACATTTGAGGTTTTGTTTTTTTGTTTTGTTTTGCTTTGTTTTTTGGCGGGGGGTGTTGTTTTTATAAGAGACAGAGTCTCACTGTGTTGCCCAGGCTGCCTTCAAACTCCTAGGCTCAAGAGATCCTCCTACCTCAGCCTCCTGAGTAGCTGAGACTATCGGCATGTGCCACCGTGCCTGCCTGGCATTTAAATTTTTGATCAAAAGTTTAAGGAATAGTTTTCTGATTACCTTTCAAATAGATTAACATTTGATCTTCTTCTAACTCACCTCTTATCTCTCACCACCTCCACCGTATTTTTAGGGTGGATGCTCAAGAGATCAGACTGGTGGCCAAACAACTAGGAAGGATGTGGGCCACCATAGTGCAGCAGCAAGGACGAGAGGCCAGGTTTTAAGCTTTCTGTTTCTAAGCCAAGGAGAGATAAAAGAGAGGGCCTTCTGGGGAGGTTTTCAACTGCCAAGTAAAGGAGGGCATCCCAATGCAGAAGTGCTTCAACACGTCAACAAACAGGACTGCTATGCTGGTACCTACCCATTGAATATGGGCCTTATCTGTGTTTGGGGTAAAGTGGACAGTGTTTTTGTCCTTGAACACACATTCCATGGGTCTGACTCTGTGTTTTTAACATGCATCTTTGCTTTAGCCAAGTGTGTGTGTTGAGGGGGTGTTATTTACTAGATTTAAGCTTTACAAAGGTAACACAGTGCCTCACACAATTTAGACGGTTCATAAATGTATTTAAATGGAATTAACTAAATTATTTATTTATTCTTCAGGCTTTGTAATGTTCATGGTCATATGATAAATGAAACTACATTTGGTTTCCTTGTGCATGTTCCATTTTCATATACTTATATTTCATACCAAGAAGAACTCTCATCAGCTCTGTCCTATAAAAACACCTCTGACCAACACGTAAAGCATCTTATACAAACTAACATTTAACCTTTAAAATTGAAGTATAAACAGGAGGAGAATTCATGGATTTGCTAATTGTCTTATCCTGCTGTGGACTGTAGCAGGCATTGTGTCTTTAGCTACTGCCATGAATGCACACGATAATTAACGCAGAACCTAGAAAAATTAGTCTAAAAGTATAAAGGTCATTTTTAGATCACTGCATACTGATAGTTTCTTTTATTTTATCCTCTGCTATAATTTTCAGCTTTGAAAAAATTTAATACAGACAGAAACAATGGGAAGAAAAAATTTTTAGAAGAAATGTTTCTATCAAAGTGGCGAATTAGGAAGAAGATAACATTTTTTTTCTGGCTGAATACAAATGTGCAATTGTAGAAAGTTCTTAAAATAATGGTAAATGATTCTTCCAACAAAATCCAATAAATGTGTACTTAATATAGAAGACTTAGTTCAAATATTATATGTATAACAGTGCATAATACTTTCTTACTGAAACTGTTCAAGGAGCTTTATCATTGAGTAAAGGAATTTCTTTCTGTTTAGACAGTTCTTTGAATAATAATTTATACTTACAAAGTTTTAAGAGAGTATTTCTCTTTGAAACAATGGCTTTTTTTCCTAATCCAACTGCCTTTTGTAAAAAGATATCTATGAAGATATTGGTAAGACACACATGGTTACCAAATTGATTTTATTAAATAAATTTGCTCTATTATTTTATATAAAAAGTTTGCATGCATTTTGAAATTTGATGATGTAAAAGTTAATTTTAAAAGAAAATGCTAGTAACTAATGCAAAAACTATTTGTCTTTCAAATCTCAAAAAAGTAACTGGGTAACTGTACACACACTTTTATTTTACCCTACTGTCAATAGGATTCTTTCTTTTTTTTTTTTTTTTGAAACAGGGTCTCACTCTGTTGCCCGGACTACAGTGAGGATTCTTATATTTGTTTTGTTAAATTTATCTATAATTTCAAAGTCCAGGTTACATAAAAATGGACATTTAAGTTGTCTCAGAAACAATGACACACTAGTTCAAAAGTATTAAAGCTATTCTAAGAATTGTATAAGTGCAGGAAGGGTGGTACTCTGGCAGTAGTGCCTGGCTTGGCTGCCTCTACTCATCATCCTCTCCAGAATACTGGGCTGCATCCAGGGTCTTCAGCTGGCAGAGCTGATCTTGGGCTGCTTAGCAAAGAGCTGTCAGCACCGCAATGATAGTAGCAAAGCTGAAACCAGAAGCTGTCCACCGTCAGTCACATGCTGAGTTACACAGCAGGAAATACTGGAGTGGGGTGAGCAATGGGTGAATTCAGAATCTGTGTATTCTGTGGTGTCTTTTGAAGACCCCAGGGCTAGCTACTGAGGTCATGGCTTTGCCAGTATTAAAGGTACAGTACTTTGAAACTAGGACATGAGAAACAGCAACAGAAATATGGACATTTTTCTCTTCAGTGAAAGATTAAAAGGCTCTCCTTATTTCTCCATGCTGTGCAAGCTGATTGGCTGTAAATTTTCATGCAATTTCATGACCATGCCTAGTCAAGTGCAGCCATTAATTGATTTATCCTAGTTTATTAAGACTCCTGGGTTAAACTGACACTTTGGTTGCATTCTCCGGGAAGTTTTAAAGGGTCATGGTAATACTCTGGTGAGTCTTCAACACATCCCCTTAAGCCTCATGGCATATTGTCTTACTGTCAAAATGTTTTTTCAGCTGAAAAGTCATTGTCCGTGCCACAGGACTAAACCCTAGAGGGGCAATTTAGGCAACTCAGGGAGTTGTCAACATTCAAATTAGCTTAGTTTTTCAGAGAACGCCAAGTTGTCTGGTATGAATGAAAGGTTTTTGCTCCTAGACCGCTAGATATTACATTGGTGGAAACAACATGAGACTTGGATTGGTTACTTGAGCTTTGAAACTCAGTTTTCTCCATTTGAAAATAATTTCCACTTTATAGGATTGTTATAAGATTAATAATAAGCTGAGTGCATGTGAAATAGTTTTACATACAATGAAACACTATGCAAATTTCAAATGGTATTTTTAAAAATGTTTTGCCTATAGATAAAATCAGGAGCGACAGCCAGCCTTGATGGTAAGGATATCTCATGTCCTCTAGGAAAATTTTCTTTTTTACACTTTTATTCTGAACTGTTGAAATATCTAACTATATGAAACATATGCTTACTTTCTGAAGATTTTATGATTTAGGGCAAAGAAAGGGATTTTTTTACAATATAAGTAAGTTATCTCCTGTTTCTTCTCATAACTCTAAGCTGATTGTCTCTATTTCTTTCCATGCGCTCTTTTCTTCTCTTTTGTATTTTTCTGTTTCTCTTGGCTCTTTAATTTTTTCTCATGATAACTTTGACACATACCATGGACTTAATGACTACTTATATATCAAATGCTCCTCAATCTGCTTTTGTAGCTCAGAAATTTCCCCTGAAGTGTATAATTTACACCTGGGTATTCTAAACTACGCCCTCTCTGCTCCTAAGCCCCTAAATTTGTTCTCTTTTTTAATATTCTGTTCCTTGGTCACACCCCTCTCAAATACATTCTCTACTGGATTTAGGATTATTTTTCTTAAATACGATCATATTATCCGATCGTATTATGCCTTTATTTAAACCCTAATAATTGCTTTCCATTACCTCTAGAATCCATGATCTAAAATCTGTTTCTCTCTCCAAACTCAACTCCCATTGCTCCTCACCTCACAGAATGTGGCTTCCCAAATCTGCTAGGCAGCTTCTTGCCTTCACACTAGAGCAGCACACACCACTCTCTTTGCCTGGAATGGCCTTTCTGACCTTGTGTGTTTAGCAACCTCCTATTTAACTTTCAAACAGTCAAAATATCTTCTGTAATAACTGTCATTGTATCCTCTAAGAAATCTGCCCCAACTACCCTCCCTTCCAAACAGAGTTACTCACTTCCATTATTGTATTTGTACAATGTATTACAATTACTTATTTTTAAGTCCTTCTCCTTTATGAGACTCTGAATAATTAGAATATATGGTACATGCCTTATTCACACTTATATATGGCTCATAGCACAGTTCCACACACATGATAGATGCTTAATAATGTTGTGGACAACAATTCAATGACTATAGCATTATTACTCCATTGATTTCTAGGTTTGTTTGAGTTTATCCTAGCAGTGGAGAAATGTGGCTGTGAAGAGAATATTACTTTTGTCTCTCACCTCTTCACATTGGTTCCTCTGGAATGTATGTCGTTCGTTGAAGAGAATTCCTTCCTGGGTAGAGAAAAAAGACCATTTTCCAATCAATACTGTCAATGAATTTTCTACATTCAAGATATAATACTTTTATTACCAGATATATACTCATTAAACGTTATTATTTGCAGAGAAAAATGGCATTCATTCATTATTAGTGAATACCTACTGTCCTCCACACACTGTTCTGATCACTGGGGATACAGCAGGGAACAAGGCAGGCCCCAATCCCACCTTCCTGGAAAGAAAGAATGAAGGAAGGAAGCAAAGGAGTGAAGGAAGGAGGAAAGGAAGAAAGAAAAGAAGGGAAGAAGGAAGAAAGAAAGAGATAAAAAGGGAGAGAAAATAAATATATTTTATTAACAGAGAGAAAGCACTTGTTATTTTTCCACAGATACTATTAATACTAAATATATCATATTTTCTTCCCCACAAATCCTCCTTCCTTCTTCCCTACATTTTCATTTTAAAATGTTTTAAAAGCTTAGAAGTAAAGGTAAATACAAAAATTAAAATATCTTGGAAGGGCTGGTTATGAAAAATATTGGGAATGGAGTTTCCATACATACTTTGTAGAAAAGTGAGAAAAGCTCGCCATTTTGTTAAAATTATTTGGTATGCCAAGAATAGGAAATTAGTGTGTTCTACAACAAAGCCACCACTACTAAACTGCATGCTGGTCAAAGTAAGCTTTAAAAACTGTCTTACTCAATTTATTATAACCTTGTCTGCCCAGTCAGAGTGAGTATAAATGTGTGGTTTGTTTAAAGGCAGCTCTTCAAAGTTATGTTGATCTGGTTCTTATACCACTCAAGCATGTGCTTCAGTAATTTTTCACTTAAATGGACAGCATGTAATATTCAGACATCCCAAGGCAATAGTAACTTGTACTCCCACTTTTTGATGGTTTTTTCAACACTTTTTTGATCAACATACATATCATATGACTATAAGAGCTATGTCTGCCCATTTTCCATTTTTTCAATTACACATAGGGTAGCTACTTAAAACTAAACAGTTTATAGTGCATAACCACACTTGAGAATGAAAACAGAATTTTAATGCATGTCAAGCAAGAAAAGCAGCATAAACCTAGAGAAAAGTTCTTTACACTTCCCTTGAGTAATGATCGTACCACTTACATAAGTGTAAGCCAATTCTATCTTCTTGGCTAAAAGTCAGTTTTTAACAGGGTATATCAGAGACACAAACCTAAGTTTTTCATGTATACTCACAGGGGAGTCTTACCTTGCTGAAGTAATGATCAATGAAGTTTAAGCAGCAGAATTTTAGTCATACGGATTTTATTTTCTCCTTCATTTAGTCACAGCTTTGCTTATTTCTCTTTATGGCCCAATCCTAACTTTGGAAACACAAAAACACACTTAAGCAAAAGCCCAAGAACAATAGTTCTGGAAAATATAGGCCGATGTTGCTGAGAGTCTTTGCCAGAAACTCACTTTAGTTAAAGGGATCTAACTATTTCCAAACCATTCACTTTCCACCCTTCCCTACCAATCCTGGAGCTCCACAGATGAAAGTGCCTTATGGAGTTTGGAATTTGTGCCTGTGACAAGTTTAAGAAGAGTTCTTTAACCTTTCTTTCATCATTTTGTACCAAACTCAACAGTTATGCTAGGTCAAGGGTTGGTGACTCTTGGCATGCACACCAAAAATGAACTTGTATGGGGACAGCATCTTGGGTACATTCCTCCTTTCTAACAAATAACCCTTTCGTTTTTCTACAGATCCCTCTTTTCCCCAGGACAGTTCCACGCCCACCAAACCCTCTCCCAGTTTCTCTTTCTCTTTTAGTTTGGTTTCTAGTTTCTAAGGTGTTAAGTGAGAGATAAGATAAGTAAATTAAGGGCAACCACTCCTAAATATATTTGCATTTAAAAGGAGACACTGGGAGCTAGAAGAGCCTCAAGGCAGTTTTGAGGCTGGAAAGAGAACAGGGGGTGCTAATTTTAGACCTGGGCAGCTAGGCTTTCTACTTTGAAGGACTGCCCTCCTGCACTGCAGCCAAAATTACAAGTAGATGGTTACAAAAAGCTTCCTCAGATCCAAACTCCACTTTAAAATCAAGTTTCTTCTATTCATAGTTTCAAAAACAAGTATCTTACAAACATCAATATCTTTATTAAGTCTGTCATTCCTCAAACATTCTATTTTTCATTTTTAACAATTTTAATTTCTATTAAGATTTCTTTCTATAGTCAACTTTTCTAATTCTATGGCCAGTGTTACTGCTTTGTTCTGAATTATCTGCAAGATATCTTTTTTTCTTAACTTTTTCAGTCAATAACCAGATCTATTTCTACAGTAATGTCCAATATGTGAAGAAAAGTTTGAACCCGAAATTCCTAGAGATAATACTATTTTTTTCCTGTTTTAAATTCATTTTATTAATTTAAAGGATAAAACTGTGGATGAATTTGAAACTATTCCTTTATACGTCCAAATTCAGCCAGACTTCTGATGGCTTGGGGAGATAAAAAAAGCTAGATTAAAATATTGCTAAATCTTATTTGATTTGCAGCCCCAGTCTGAGCACTAGGCCCTTTAAACTTATTCACAACTATACACAACACAATTCATTTAGATAATTTACTTTTAAAAAATTTACTTTTAAATTGTATCATCCAATATATGTCTCTTGAGATTGTTAACCCTTTTCCTGATGACTTTTCCAAGTTACTTAGATTTCCTTAAATTTTAATTAAATTTCCCAAGGGATAAACGACACCTCCTTCCAGGATTCCATTTTTAACACATTAACTGCTATTTGAGGTGTATTTAACTCACATTAGTTTTGAGCCTGGGGCCTCGTGAAGCACATGCAACTCACATGTCTCTTTACCTTGAGAACCGCCTGGTGAGCAGGCAACTCACGCTGCCATGCTGTAGCATACGTATTACGTGACGGGTGGCCTCCTGGGCAAAACCCTGCAGCTGGTTTGTGAAAATCTTACTTGTTGATGTTCTCATCATCACAATTTAATTGCATATACCTCGCACACAGAAAACAATAAAAACATTAAAAATTTTTCATTAAATTAGAAAGGATAGTTTTGTTTTTGAAGTTTTTATGCTATTTTCTTAATAAAACACCATGGCCCTGAGGAAAAAAAAAATTTTTTTTCCTATCGTGGCAGTCAATGTATTAAAATGAATAAACAGGATCCCTATTTCACCAAGTAATGGATAAAATGTATAAAAGGATTTGGCCTCAGTACCCTCTGCTGTGGAACATATCCAAGCAGCCTTCTTAATTGGTGTTCCAGAATGTATGAATAAGAAATAAATATTTCTCTAATGCTTGACCACAGCCATCACAGTCTGGGAAATGAACACTGAATTTCCAACTTCTTTGCCCAGCTTGGACATCTCACATTACTGAGGCAGAGATAGACAGGCAGAGTACAGATGAATGTCCTTGGCAACGTTACAATGAGACAGAAAGTTTTTTGGGGAGACTGGATGGGATGGGATGGGACGAGGAAGACAAATTCCTGAAAGGCAAGAGACCTATTCAGTATAAAATGGATTCAGAATAGTCAATGCATTATCCTATGCCATATTTGAAAAACTATCCAACATTAATTTGTAAGAATTGTGTACCCACATGTATGATGGTAATTTATGACAAATATCAGAATAGATTGAGAGAGAGTGAGACAGAGAACTTGAGATTCAGTCAGATGATTGACTCTTGGTTCAACTGAATGATTTTTTTTTTCTTTTTCTTTTTTTTTAGCAGTGAAGAACCACAAATAGCTCGGTGTCACAGTTGGTTAGGGATGAGGTAGGGCTAGAACTCATGTTTATTAAGTAATAGGCCCATGTTCTTTCCAACACATCACCACCCTCACGTAACATTCTTAATCATTATCTGTTAGTTTAGTAGTTTCTTTCAGGAACAATCACTATTATTTCACTATAGTTGAAATTTATTTGTCTGAATTGTATCTCTTCTTAATGAGTTAACTGCTTTTGCTAGGGTCTGACAAAAGTTTCATTAAAATTAACAATCAATTTATGTTGATTTCATTGCTCAACTTTATTACCTTTTTTTCATATTGTATTTATTTGTATCTGACTTTTTCTAGTTTTTAGTAAATTACGGTAAAGAAAGCAGAAGAATGTAACCTTCACATATGCCCAGATCAGGTGATTATAATTTTTCAGTTGCGTTATTGAAAATTTAAAACATTTTCCAAAATGCAGTTAAAATGCTGAATTCTAGCTTTATCGAATATGCCACTTCCATCAAGAAAGGAAAAAAAAATTATATTCAGAGATCTTCCTTTATAGTTTTTCCTCCTACTTTAATCAGTTGTCTTTCTAAATTAGGTGTATATTTTAAAAATAAAGTATGGTGTGTTTTATAGTGGTAAACTGTCAAATATTATGCATGTTCCTGACAGGGAAAATTTTTGAATTTTAATAAGTGTCAAGGAAATCCTAATTTTCTGCTAGTAATTTTCATGGCTCTTAATTGGAGGAATTTTCCACAGACTGACTTCTGGCTCCTATTTCTTTACCACAACCCATGGACTTCCTGCACCAGGCACTACAAGTATGTTCATAGCACAACACAATCTCCAACCCTGTACTTTTAAGTCATTGTACTAAGTCAGCACAGTGAGCAGTTGAATATTTATAGAAGCCTTTCCTAAATGTGTATGGCTAACAATAACTTAGCTATACATGAAAGTGACTGCAAACCTCATAAATATATTCCACTAAGCCCAAGCTAATAGGTCTCCAGCTCAGCTTCCATTAGCCAGATCTCAAATATTCCCACGGTTTCTCCAATAGAATAGTGTGTGGTAAATGAGTCTCTGGGACAAAATGTATGAGTGTGTGTGTGTGTGTGTGTAGTATATAAAGCATTTATTGGAGATTTACTGATGTAAAAAATGTGTAGCACACAATTTACAAATAATAAAATATGCAACTCTATTATAAATTCCATATAGCCAATTGATTGTAACAGAAAATTTGCATTGATTTTTTTCTAGACTGTTGTGTTAGCAGTCAGCCTACAGTTTCAATTCAACTGTGGGTTTTACAAATGCAGTTGCATCTCTTTTAGTGTAAAAGATTGAAAAAAATAGCAAAAACCATAAATTTTAGCTGAAGGAAATGATAGCCATTGAAGTTTTTATCTTTATCCTCTTCTCCCCAACCCAGGCTCTGAGTAGCACCTATTAGAAATTATTTTCCAGGCATTTTTTTTGCAGATGTGATTTAAAAATTTTTTGTATTATTATGGGTACATAATAGCTGTAAATATATTTATAGGGTACATGTGATGTTTTGATACAGGCATATAATGTGGTTAATGGATGCAAAAATATATAGTTAGATAGTCAGATAGAATGAACAATATTTGATAGCAAAACAAAATGACTCACATAATCTTTCCAGGCATTTTTAATGGAAATGGCCTCGTGGTGGTTATGAGTCCTACTGCCTAGGATCCATTTCTGGCTGTGTTACTACTCTCTATGTGATCTCAGGCAAGTTACTTTACACCTCTCAATTTCTTCATTTGAAATTAGGGGCAAAAATAGCTTCTGTATTGTAGGGCTTATGTAAAGATTAAATTAGTTAATATGAAAAATTTGTCACTTAATTAACGTTAACCAGGACTGAAAGAATTAATAAATATATCTTAGCATTTAGTACATAGAAGGGAATAATACCAAGATTAAAAAAACCATAAACTTTGCATACAAACTAATTGATAAATTAAAAAGGGAAAACATTGCAAACTGATTTGGACTTTGGAAATATACTTCTGGTATAATGCAAGATGTTATTTGAGGTAATCACCCTCCTTAGCTCATGTCCATTCATTCATATATTCATACATTTAGCAGGTGATTATTTAGCAGATACAGGTATAAGATATTTCATCATGGATATATTTAAGGATGAATAATTGTATTCCATTCTCAAGGAGCTTGGATTAAAGTAGTCAAAAGTATACATCTGTACACACACACACACACAGAAACAATAAAGAAAGATGACATCTGTTAAGTGTATGAGCAGATACAAACAATGTATCTGTGAGTTCAAAGATGGGAGAGAGAGAACTTCTAATCAGTGTGGTCTAGAAAAGGAATCATGGTGGTAGAGGATTTGACCTTATTCATTGAAGCAGAAAGAACAAAATGGTGACTTAAAGGGTAAATTTGTTACACGGTTTAAACACATACAGTATTTTAAAGGGATTTTAAAATTTGCCAATATTTAAACATTAGAAATTTTCTCATAAATGTTTGTATTTTTTTTTTAAATTGGAAGATTTGGCAATGCATAATCTTCATTCCAGCACTGCCACAGTCATTGGAGGCAAGTAATGGTTGACCTTCAAAAGGGGCATCCACTCTCTCCACTGCAGTGGCAGCAGTAGCAATATGTATATTCAAACTTACAAACTGGATTCCAAACCTACAGCCACTGAAGAATCAGAGGTACACAGGAATCAAAGACTCCCATTTCAGGTTTACACAGTGCTTGCTGCACAGGGCCTGCTAATCATAATCACTCATCTACCCGTTTGGTTCTTTGTCAAGAGGCAGAAATGTACTCAACAATGACATGTCACATAATTGAACTTACCAAACCTCTCCACGTATAGATCAATCGTATTTTGCATTGCTTGAAGTGGACTGGCTATAACTTCCCAGGGTCTGTATTATATCAAGGGAGAGTTCAAACCCAAACTAGCAAGGCCATTTCTGAGCTGTTCTCCTTTTTCCCACTTGCCCCTGTCTTTACAGTTGTGTATCCTTTCTATTTTTTTTCCATTGTGCAAAAATTTACATAACATAACATTTACTATTTTAGCCATTTTAAGTGTACAGTTCAGCAGCATTAAATATATTCACATTGTTGTACAACCATCACCACTAGTCATCTCTAGAAGTGTTTTCATCTTGCAAAACTGAAATTCTATACCCGTTGAATAATATAACTCCCCATTTTCCCTTTCTCCAACCCCTAGCAACCACTATTATACTTTCTATCTCTGTGGATTTAACTATTCTAGCTGCCTAATATAAGTATAATTATACCACAGTTTTCTTTTTGCGACTGGCTTATTTCTCTTAGCACAATGTCTTCAAGATTTACATGTTTTGTAGCATGTGTTAGACTTTCCTTCATTTTTATGGCTGAATAATGGTCCATTGTATGCATGTACGACATTTTTAAAAATTCATTCATTGGTAGATGCATACCGAACTGTTTCCATTACTGGTTATTGTGTATAATGCTCCTACGAACATACACAGGTGTGCAAATATATGGTTGAGTTCCTACTTTCAATTCTTGGGGTAAATGCCCAGAAGTGGAAATTTTGGATCATATGGTAATTTTATGTTTATTTTTTTGAAGAATTACCATGTGATTTTCCATAGTGGTTGTACCATTTTACATTCCTATCAGCAATAGACAAGGATTCTAATTTCTCCACTATAGTCATGTGTTCTTTCATGCTACCTCCCCTCCCTATGGCAGAAACTTCCTCGATGTGGCAAATTTGAAGTCTACCTTAAGACATGGTGTGACAAAAGAAGAATATTAAGGTAGCGGTCGGAGTGAGAGTCAACTTGAGCATTCAACAGGACTAGGGAAATATTTCTGTAGTATATGCTTTTGCTAGGCGTGTGGAAAGCCCTAATCCCCCTTCTTCCAAGGAAAAGAAGTTCGATCTCTTTTAGCTGGAGAGATTTAATAGGTGTTAAAATGATTGAGACTTGAGCTTGAGGAATTATAGAATTTTAATACCTAGCATAAAACATCTAATACAAGCATACTTAAAAATTCTATACAACACAGGAGGAGGAAATTGGGAATAAAGAACCATTAAAATGAATCTCTTATGTGGCATTAAAAATAAGGGATGGGGGTGGGAAATATTTCCATGGCTATATTTTCCAAATTACATTGCAAATATATTAATGGTCATGGTGTTGGATATAGTTTTCAGATACAGCTTTTAGTTCATATTCCACTTGCTTGTGTAGTCTAGAAATTCAAGAAATCTAAAGTTGATAAGTGGATATAACTATATTTGGAGAAGAAAATGTTTGGGGGCTTGATAATCTACTCAGCTCCAGAAACTGTGATAATGGGAAAATGGTTTGCAAGGCTTTACACCAGGTGTCCTATTATAATAGAAGCAAGCATTTTGGGGATAAGGAAAATTGCCCTTTATTAAGGGGTAGGCTTAAGACAAAAAAATCCTAATTTCAGATAAAGCAGAGTGGAATCCATTCTACTTCCCCAGCTTCAAGACAGGGGGCTTAAAATATCAGGATGCAACTTATAGGTATATCACTGAGTGAACTTCTACCAGAGAGTTTGGCCAAGGGTTTATGTCCTAGTATAGAAAGAGTGAATGCTCTGATGTTAAAAGCCCTACTTCATGGAGTTGGGGTCTGTTGAATCACCAAGAGAGCTGGTGTGCCCCTGACTGAGGTCTGTACAGCAAGTCTTACACCCAGGGTCATTTACCTCCCGCTCCAGAAAGAAGAAAAATGGTTATCTGTAAGACCCTTCTGCTCTAGCATTTTAGGACTCTTCTTACATTGCCCAAGCATGGTTCAGCTTCCTTTAAAGTCATTGTATGTATTGTTTTACTACCTCTGGTTTGGGTTGGCTCAATGACTTATCACGGCTGTATTTACATTTATTCATTACAGTTAAATTTTATCTATCCTAATCAATTTTTATTTCTATACCTAGGTTTTAATACAACTTCAGTTTTTAAAAACTTGATTGATTCAGGTACTGCTATGTTACCTTACCATCTTCACCTGTCTTTCACATTTTTTTTAGGAGGTAGCATCCACCTAGTTTAGTTGTAAGATGAAGTACTCTTGCTTGTAGGAGATAGGTAATTTGTGAACCCTCACAATACCTGTTATTTAATCCAAGACATTAATCTTTGGAACAAAGTGCGTTCTTCCCTTCAATCAGCAGATCCCTTTAGTGTTCCCAAGCCACACATAAACTGTGTTCTAAAAACAGATTAGAATTGACAACAATTAGTCACATGTCTCAATTTTTGACGGAAAATAAAAATGGGCTACTGTGCACAGAAGTCCAAAATTCATCTCTCTTTAGCCTAAGGTTTTCTTTCCTCAATATCCCTTCTCAGTTTAATATGAGATTGTTGACTTAACAATGATGTATTTCAAGCTGAAGGCAGAAATGAATTTTGCATTAATAAATTGTTTTGAGATGGACTCAAAGAGTATTTCATTATATAAGAAGGGCAGCTATAAAACATGTTTGGTGGTCTTTCCATCATTACTACCTGTGGCCCATTTGTGGAGATGATATTTATCAGTATGACAGGGAATATTAAGCAAGTGATAGACAGTTATTAGCTAAAGTCCTGATATATTTACACCATGGGAAAATGCACTTGGTATTTTCTTTCTGGCAACTGGTCTGCTGTTCATAATTTGATGGAAAATTGATTAATCACACATTTAACTCAATGCAAGATCTTCTGCACTGTAATAAATTATGGCCATTAATCAATAAGTACAAAGTAATTCCAGGAGTCTGGAGACATGCTGGTTTCTAATAGAAAAACTTGCACTTAGGCCTTTCTGCCAGTGACCACTTCATCTGAGGTATTTTGCACCTGCCTCAATCCAATTAGATGACATAATTAATGAACCTCAATGCTCCTGATAATTTGTTATACAAAAGAAAGAATGTTTTGGCACATCCATTAAAACCTGATGTACAATACTTTGCAGAAAAGGAAAAAAAATGAAGAACCAAAGCAACAGAGGGCTTATGCTGGGAATCTTGGAGTTCAAGGGTAAATGTGGGATGGTGCATTCTTACTCCACGTTGGGAGAAGATTCAGTTGCACTTGTTAAAACGATCCAATGGGTCTTTTTTCCATTAGAAAAGTGAACTCGCCTGTGTACAAAGTTTCATGCCATCTTGTTTCTTCTATGACAAATTAAATGGTATGATTAGAATAAGTATTCAGGAAGTATTGTTTCAGAGGCAATCTAATAAATGTTTCCTTGGTTAAGTATCAGTTTCAGTTTTACATATCACAGTCATTTTGCACCTGTTTTATGCAGCTAACAATAGGCTCTCAATAGATTTTAGTGAGAGAAAGCCTGGGAAGATAAAAAAGAAAACCAGTTTGCAGCTAATTCTGTCACTAGGAAACGCCAGGAGTAGACTGTGTTTAGAGACTTTGAAAAACAATTAGCTATGGATTATAGGACTAAAAGGCCTTTCCTAACTGTACCTGGAAAATACTTTGCCCATTTAATGCCTTCTAAGCTGTCACTGAGCTTGAACTTCAGTCCCAGTGATTAATGAAAAGCTGCAGGGCACAGCTAGAAGCTAAAGTCTCAATTATGAAAAAGCAGTAACTAGTTTAATGTGCTGATGCTTTTATACTTAAAGTGACAGCTATGAAAAATGGCAATATTTCCAATCATGCTTTAATAATTTATCATTCATTTATTGGCATGTCCAATGTGCTTTACTCCCACTGTTCTTTTTCTCTTTCTAGGCTCCTGGTGTTATAACACTGAAGAACACAATATGGTCTATTTCCTTAAAAAGCAGACCTTCCTTTTTGGAAGCTAGGACCCATAAGTATAAAGGATTATATCTCTATCTATCTGTCTATCATCTATCTATATCTGTCTATCATTATCTATGTAATTTCCAGTTAGTGCCACCATATAGCAGTAGTTTTGGAAAACAGCACAGTCCAGTAATCCCTGTCCACTTTCAGGTCACAAACTAGCACCTTAATTCCTGGCAGACACTTTGAATTATATGCCTTTGGTTACAAGAGAAACTAGACAAGGTTGGTGGAGGAATCAGTTGAAGTCTATCTTTGCCAAAGGAAATAAATTCAAATGTGCAGATGGTGGGCAAGTATAAGCAAATTATAGAGCAGTAAATGACATAGGAGGAAGATGCATATTTTTTGAGGGGAGTAGTACTAAGGTATCTTGTAAAATTATTTAGGTTCAATTTTACATTTTTAATTTCAGCAATAAATTAGTCCACATCTCTAGTCATTCCTTGATATAGTTTTATTAGATTTTATTAGATTTTGCTTACTGTAGTATGTGCAGGGCTTACCATAGTACCTGGCATAGCACCTGATGAGTGTAAAAGTAAACAAATGAATAAAGTGAATCCACAAAGCTGGGCTGCTATTTAATTTCCATCAAATTTCTGAAGTATTGCTTGAATGCCCACTGTACAATCAAACATAAGTGTACAAAATGAGAGAGATTTCAAGGAATTTGCAAACCACAAGCATATTTATAAGCATTTCAAATTGAAATATAATATAATATCATAAAGTTTTATATGAAGTCTTTGTTGCTTGGGTAGTAAAATATTTTCTACTCTCCTTAAATAGAATGAAGGCAAAATAAATGTATTTAATGGTTCTTAAGTTGCAACTGTCTAGGATTTTTTCTAAATTTGGCTTTTTAAAACATAGAATAGATTATTAGTACTTGTGAAATGCTTATAAATAACATGGGTAATATTAAAAATTGCCTTAGTTTCATTTGTTGTCTAGATGTTTTTCTTTCCTTTTTAATATTTTTGTAATTAAACAACATATTTTCCCATTTTAAAGTAAAAAACATTTATACTTCATAACAGAATATATAACTTCTTAATAAACTATTTTGGGGGTATAATAAGAAAAGATATAATTAAAATACAGCTTTTTTATAATCTTATAGAGGACAACATATTTTAAAAAAATTACTATCATCAATGGTGCTAGGTGCCATGACTTCAGGCTTCACATCACGAATTTGTAAATGAATATATCTACAAGTGAGATCATAAACCTTAAGTGACAAAACAGGTGGCAGTTTGCTAGTAAAATATTTGAGGAACCACTTTAAACTAAAATGGGCGTAATGTACTTCCTACTTGTTTGTCTCTGTGGAAGGTCGATTTTGACTCATATGCCAGTGCTACGGCATGAATCCACTGATAGGAGTAGCACACATTGTCATTTCTTTGGTAAATAAGGAAAAGTGTTTGATATGCTTCTGTAAATAAAGCAAACACATGACAGCCTTTTCACAGGGCTGAGCTTACAAAACTGTAAAAATAAAACTGGAAATTCATTTAAATCCAACAAGCTATATGTTTTTCTTCAGATAAAAGACCAAAAACAGAATTTTTATTTTGAAGGGCATGGGTATTAAATCCATTTTGAGAAAAAAAACCCAATACAACAATATAAATATAACATGCTATTTAACTTATCTAATTTTCTTTTCAAACACCTCAAATCACTTTCCAAGATTATCCTACAGTTTAAAGCTGATCACATTCTATCTTTAGGCCTTTATTTTGGTACAGATCTATTTCTTGAGCATATTCAGGATATAATATTTGATAAGTCATATTTTCCCACACTTTTCTCCAAATGTCTGTAAATTTTCCAGCACACACTGAAATGTACCATGGCTGTTGCCCTGTTCCTCTCTGTAGACATTGATGTAGGCATCTGTCCACAGACATTTCCTTACTCACATATGTGAGTGCACACACACATCCTAAAGAAACACACATGCATGCGTACATGTATACACGAAACCACATTCTGTTTTGTATGTACAAATGATTTCAGTCCTTTGATCAGGCTATTAAACCTTTTTCCCTTTAATCTAGTCTAGTCTCATATAGAACTTGAAGAAAAAAATTATGGTTCTCTAAATAACTTCATTGCTACTTCTTTGAGGGAAAGGAAGAAAGAGGGGTTTAAACCCAGTTGCTTGGAGCATACTGAAGGAAAAAAAGTATCCCTGGGTGGCAGAAAATATCTTCTAGACCCTTTGGGTAAGGATGATATGATCCCATTATAGAATTTTGGAATTTTCAATTAAACTGCTCCATCTAGGGATAGTTTCCCCAATGTTATGGGGTAGTTTGCTCAGATCCTCTTTCCACCAGGTCAGGCAAGGTTAAGATGTGGGAGCCCTGCCAGAAGCCTAGGTCCAGCTGTAGGATTTCATCTTCTGCATCTGTTTTGTGCGTTCACTTCACTAACCACTTATTTGGATAGATCACTCTCAATATAGGAGACAATTTTCTTCTGGGAACTATATAAGCAGTCATTATAGGCTTCAATTTTAGAAAAATTTTAACTAACATCCTTTTGACAATTTAGGTGGTCTATATATGTACATTTATGGTCTTTTCATAATAGTAATATAAAAATAATAGTGATAATTACGATCATGGTGATTGCTGACATTCCTGATGTATTTGTATGTATTAATTACATTTTTATAAAAACCCTGTAAGTTAGTTGTTATTACCCCATAACATACATGGGAACACTGATGCATAAAGAGCTTAAGTATCATGCCTAAGTTTGCATAAGTGGTAAGTGGCAAAGCCGGGGTTCGGACATAGGCAGTCTTACCCCCAGAGTGTTCACTCTTAATCGCTATGTTATACATATTCTAACTAACTAGTATGAATGACTTTCTATTTTATGACATAGGTGAAATATGGGAGAAATGAGTCATTACAAAGTAGCTGCTGTGATGAGGTCTCTAGCAACCGAAAAGTCTATACAAAACCCTTTCTATCATAATTTCTCCTTCTCACACATAGCCCACTTTGCACTCATTCCTTGTCTCTTGATCATAAATAGTAGGAGGGAGAGAGGACACTCATCAAGCTCTTCATGATGATGTTTCCTGCTACCTGGCGACAACCATGTTTTCATTTCTGTTCCATCCATCGGATTCCCCTTCTTTATCCTGCTTCTACTTTATCTCATATCAAAATTGAAAGTGAACATTATTTTTTAGGAATTAGCTATTTATACCTGTGCAAAATATTTCCTTCATAACACCCATTTCTTAAATTGCTGATTGGATTCATATCCAACAGTCAAGAAATTTCCCATAAGTTTGGATTTTATCTTTCCATTCTTGGTTCTGGAAGAACATATTTTACTCCTGCTTTTAGATCTTTAAACCAGATACCAAATCTCCAAAACTCCATTTACTGTTTACTAGGGTAGGATATAAATGTAACAAGCTTTCATTTTTGGTATCCTTTGAATATTTTATGAGTTGTTTCATTAGCTAATTTTATATGCTCCTTTCTTTAAAAAATTATGTGTTTTCATATTTTATGCCATTGATGTTTTTATTTTTCAGAAATTTAAGACTCTAACATTCAGAAAAACAATTTAAAAGTTTTAAATACAGTATGCTAAGCTATTAGAAAATAGCTGCATTCCTAAAAAAATCCCATATTTTTAAGAATTCGATCATAAATATTTACTTGGTTAAGAAAAAAGAGTTAGAAAATTGAAGGCTTCAGACCTAGAATAAGAGGATTATATTTCTTGAATGATTTAAAATGGTAAAATAGTTTTTAGTATTGAAAGCTAAAATAATGAATCAGAAAATCAAATCCAGCCATACTAATTGAATTTGGAATTGAATTTAGAGCTAATCAAATTCAGTGGGTTTATGGACCATCAAAACAAACTACTGCACAACTCACAACTGTCAACAGTAGACCAAAAAAGGTAGAGCTGGGAAAGGCACCCACAACAATAAAACAGATGTTTATTTTTATACTGGAGCAAAACAGCTTTTTAAAAAAATTTGCTGATTGCCATTATGTTATAACCAATTGTGGTCCATATTGCATTTCTTAATTAATTGTTAACACATTTTTAGAAATCAATAAGTGATTGGTGCTGGTTTTTAGTAGTGTTATAGAGCTGGCTTGTACTAGCTTACAGGAGCTGATTGCTAGATTTTCAGAAACTTTGAGGGCCAGTGATTAAATACAGCCATCATTAAAAAATAAATGATATAATTTACAAATAAACTGGGTAACTGTGGTGGTTAATTTTATATGTCAGTATGACTGGGTAAAGGGATGCCTAGACTGATGGTAAAATCTGATTTCTAGGTGTATCTGTGAGGGTGTTTATAGAAGAGATTAGCGTTTGAATCAGCAGACTGAATAAAGATCTGCCTGGAGTGGGCTGGCATCACCCAATCCACCGAGGGTTTGGGTAGAACAAAAAGGCAGAAGAAAGACAAATTCTTTCTTTCTCTTTGTCTTGGGACATTCATCTTCTCCTGTCACTTCTTGGGCCTTTGGACTTTGGGACTTATACCAGTACTCCCATGTCTTTGTTTGTGTGGCTATAACAGAATACCTGAGACAGGGAAATTTATAAAGAACAGAGATTTATTTCCTCACTATTCCAGAAACTGGGAATTCTGACATCAAGATGCTGGCACCTGGCAAGGACCTTCTTGCTGTGTCCCCACATAGTGGAAAATAGAAGGGAAAGGGAGAAAAAGAGAACAAATTCACAGGCCCTTTTTAAAAAGGAGTTATTCCATTCTTGAGGGTGCAGCCCACATGATCTCAACACCTCTCATTAGACCCCACCTCCCGACACTGTTACATTAGCTAGTAAGTTGCCGACGCATTAATTTTTAGGGGATGCATTCAAACCTTTGCATCATTTCTCCAACCACCAACTCTCAGGCCTTCAGACTCGTGCCGAATTACACTCCTAGCCGTCCTGGTTCTCCAGCTTGCAGACAGCCTATTGTAGCCTTCATAACTGCATGAGCCACTTTCTATAATAAATCACGTCATATATCTTTATATATCCTGCTGGTTCTGTTTCTCTGGAGAATCCTAACTAATACAGTAACAAATACTAAAAATTCACTACTTCCTAATTGTTTGCTACATTTTTACTGTCATCTTTGCTATTGATGTTATTTATATCTATGTGTGGTGGAAATGCTATATGATAGTGTCCAATAGCATACCTTTTCCCAACTCCACGTTCAGTGATATTGCAGTGCTAGCTTGAAATTGGCTAAGAAAAGGAGGATTTACACCACAAGAATTGAAGAATTGTACAAATTAAGGCACACTCCAATTCTCCCACCCACCACCATCTAGAACTAGTTGTTAAACCTTGACCAGCCCATCATTAGTTTTGACAGAAATCTAATTAATGTAATGAGATTTTATTAAAATTGATATTCTCAACCTTCATCATAAACATTACTAGGAAATTAGTTGGACTTTATGATCAAGAACATTTTTTTCCTTTTTAAAATCAGCAACAATAATCAGAATTAATAAATCAACTTAATACTTACTGTAAATCAATTAACAGGTGGCCAGTCAACAAATATTGCTGATCTCTGTGCTACTGGTTGCAGTGAATAGTCCACCAGGAATAGCTGTATGAAAGTCCCCAATGGTGTTGCATTATGATCTTTACAATACTGTCCATTACACCACATAAGAATTTGTTTTGGAGGACCAAATGCATCCAAAAAAATTTCTCTGACACTTAAGTGTCTGATAGAATTTGGTTTCTTTAGCTATTAAAAAGTTTTCTCTCATGGAAGTGGTGACTCTTTTAGCCAATTATGTCCCCATCTCTAATTTGACTGTTAGGAAGCTCAGAGACAAACCTACTGCCCCCTTTAACAATTGCACAGGACATGCTGATGTGCACTTTTGTGTAGCAATGTTAACATTGGCTTTATTTTAGTATTCTCTTTATTTTCTGTTTTGCACATTTTATCTATTTGTAGTGAATATATATGGAACTGTCTGACCAGTACCTTTTATCTGGGACTTTCCCCTTCCACACAGCCTCACAGATCTACTTAACCTAACTTAACCTGACTGCTGGCCACAGGTGATCAGGTCCTGACCTAACTTGGACTAAATGAGTCTCTTTGGTTTGGATTTGGGGCAGAGAGAGGCAAGTCAATCTGTCTTCAGGAATCTCTAATAAAATTAAAACTTGGTGTTCTTCATGACCCCATGCTACCTTGTAGACCAGAACAAAGGAAGGCAATGAACAGTGAGAAAGCAAGATGGAACAGATGTTGAGTAAGAGCAGTTAAAAAACACTTAGGGAATGTGCTGACCACATTCGATTTCCATGTCTAGTTGGTACCGAGATAGATCTGCATTACTGTCCTTGGATTTTCTAAGCTGTCCTCAAATCCTTACAATAAATTCTCTTTAGATTGTTACTTCTAGTTGCTTTTTATTTACTTCCAAGCAAAAGGTTCCTGACAACCACATTAAATTTTATTACATTGTACATGTTTTTGTTAGATAACTCTGTAAATAAATAAAATATTTATAATCAGTGCTATATTATTCAAATATTTTATATTAACAAAGTTTTCCAAGTGATATTAAGAGAGGTCCCTTATGAAGATGAACCTAGGTACTTCTCAAGTACATGGAAAAAATTCTATGTTTTGTCATTTACAATGGAGAAGAAAATGATTTTGCAGTTTTGTTTTGTGGCTGAAAATTTTACTACCTCCACCTTAGCCCTTCCTCCCACAATTCTCCTCCTCTTCCTCCTCCTCTTAGTTTTTTCATTCTTCTTTTTCTTCTTCTTCATTCTGGCTTCATTGATTTTCTTTCCCATTGGCCACTATAATTAAAATTAAGTGTGAACTCGTACCATATGCACCTCATTCTTCTCCATAGTTTGTTATCCAGTCTATGTTCTAACTTTGTGTATTAGTTTTGTACCACAGCTGTACCAAGTTACTGAAAACTTAGTGCATTAAAACAACAGAATTTATTATTTTAATGTTCTGTAAGTCAGAAGTCTGTTATGGATCCCACCAGACTAAAATCAAGGTGTTGGTAGTCTGAGTTCCTTTCTGGAGGCTCTAGGGGAGAGTCTGTTACCTGTCTGTCCGTTTCAGTTGTTAGAAAAATTCAGTTCATCGTGGAAGTAGGACTGAGATTCCAGTTTCCTTGCAGGCTGTCAGCTAAAGAGTCTTCCCACAAATATGAGGCTGAGCATTGTGCCGTAAACACAGAAGGCATACAATAGTGTTGACTGGATGCACCTATAAAAGTAACAAGGTGTAGAAAAAAATTTTTAGAATACATACTTTAAATCCAAATTTTTAGCTACTTAATTAGTGCTGCTCTGGAAAATAAAAACCAAACTAAAATTTCAGTTGTTCCTACCACTAGAAATTTAACAATTGGAAAGATAGAATCTATTTTTTGGATAGTATTTACCCACCAAGTGATGTCAGGCTCCTGAAGACTTTTAAATTACTGAATAAACAAGTTACTACCAGTAAAGAGTTTAGATATTCACAGGAAGCCCATTTGGTAAGCTTGTTTCAAGATCATTTTTAATGCTTTTTCATTATATCAGTTATAATTAAACTACTTCATATATGTAATTATGTGGCACAGTAATGGAGACAATATATTATGGAACTGTGTAAAACAAGTCTTACAGATTTGTACTTCTTCAGGGCTCTGTTAGTACTTAATCTGCTGCTTACCACCCACTGAGCTGGCCTGGAGGAAGCTGCCTTTTGATCTCTTTTATGAAATGACCTTTGAGGGCAAAAATAGATGAGAATAAACCTTAAAAGGTTTGTTATAAATATTCTGTTTGGCATCATGTATTTTTCCAAAATGCCAGAATAAAACACTTAACTAAAAAGGGTAACTTTAATGTCTTAGATAAATAAGGCTAAGCTCACTATTATAGGCTGCTTATCATGTGTGCTAGTCAACAAATTTGCCACAGAACTCCCCATAATTCCCTTGTCCATGGGCTAGGGGCAAGCAAAGATGAAGAAACTTCCCATGCTTGCAATCCTAGAGCTGGTCTTTTATTACTTTAGTATCCTTATTGCCCTATAATCCTCAGTCTTTGCTGTCTGTGTAACCAGCCAATGCTCCCGTCTGTCACTAGGAGCAACATATGTACTCAGAAGGGAGAAACAGTTTGTATTAATGTTGCCAACCTGCTCTGTCCTTCTTTAATCGGAGAAGTCTTATTTAAAGTCTGTGCGAAGGCTGTAGGTGGACACAGCTTATGACTGACAAATGCAATGGCTTCTGAGACCATTAAAATATATGTTTTATTTAGATTAGATATAAGAACAGTGTTTATGATAAAACAATATTAGATTTATCTTGAACAAATTATGGAAGGAGGGCTGATTCTTTTTTCAGTGTTTAAATCCCTAAATTAGATCAGGCAGCTCATTGTCCATCACTTCTTTACTCATTCAGCACATACTTACTAATGACTCACTACATGAGAGGTGCCAGTTGCTAGAAAGAACAAGGATCAAAAACTTTCCACACTGATTTACTGTTACAGGTCAAAGTTTCTATACTTTTTACCATGTGCAAATGCTGAATTTTCTTCATGTGCGTTTTTTCATCTTTAACTTCTCCCAAAATTAGCTTCCATGTTAGTTTATTTTTTATTTTTTAATTATTTATTTATTTATTTATTTATTGAGACAGAGTCTCACTCTCTTGCCTGGGGCGAGTGCCGTGGCATCAGCCTAGCTTACAGCAAACTCAAACTCCTGGGCTCAAGCAATCCTACTGTCTCAGCCTCCCGAGTAGCTGGGACTACAGGCATGTGCCACCATGCCCGGCTAATTTTTTCTATATGTATTTTTAGCTGTCCAATTAATTTCTTTCTATTTTTGGTAGAGACGGGGTTTCGCTCTTGCTCAGGCTGGTCTCGAACTCCTGAGCTCAGGACGATCCCCCCGCCTCGGCCTCCCAGAGTGCTAGGATTATAGGCGTGAGCCACCGCGCCCGGCCCTATGTTAGTTTATTTTTGAGCAGACTACCACCTGCTTTGGTTATGGAGGGGCCTACAAGATATAAACCCATGATGGTACCATCTCAGAGAAAAAACAACTTTACTAATAGCTTTGCGGAAAGGATCAGGTGGAACCCCAACCACAATATTAATACAGTGAAATGGAAGAGTCCAGTTGTGTTCGAATGTTTATGTTGGGATGAAAAAGCTTTGTCAGGCAGAAAGTTAATATCATGTTAATAGGACAATAATGACCAGAAGTGTTTGAAATGACTGAAAGGCCTCAACAAGGAAGTCAGAGGAAAAATTGGGTCGTAGAAAACTTTAATCATTCAGAATATAGGAGAGAAATGGAAAGAGGAATTCTAAAGCAGAACATAGATTTATGGAAATAATAAAGAGAAATTTAACACCTGGTCTAAGAAAAGATGACAACAATTTCAAGCAAGTTACACATACACACACCCCTCCCTTACCACCCTCTCTCCCACCCCATCCCATCTCTCTCTCTCACTCTCTCTCAAAATATACAAAGCTTATGTGATTAAAGGAATGAGCTACTGATTAGGATGAATAAGAAATAAAAGTAGAGAGCAAGAGTGGGGAATCTGTGTGGCAAAACTTTACTAATATAGAAGCAGCAAATGTGGAGAAAGATTATTTAAAATTTATTCCATATTTTAATTTTAAATAAATGACAGTTTGCTTAACTTCTGAAACATGAAAGTTTAATAAGCATATGAAATTTTTAAAATATCTGAAACATGTTATAAGTTCAAATATGTAATAACATGTAAATATCTGAAAAAGGAAATACTTTTTATTTTTAACATGATATTAATAAAAATGACATCGATACATTAAATTTATTTTTAATATTATTGACACTTGTATGGCTTGTACAGATGTGTTCCAAAAAGAGAAAAATATAAAATTAAAAAAATATATTATTGACTCTCACTATTTATTAACTATGAAATGTCAGAGAACTTATCCACTTGATTTCTGGTAATAATCTGTGATATCACTATTCCTTTAGATATATTTACATATACTTGAATAGTTTGTGCCACTTAGAAAAGTTAACAATATATCTATGTTCTAATTTCTTGTGGCAATAAGCACATATTCTTCAGAAGATTAAAGTTAATATGTAAGCCTTTATTCATTCAATGTTTTTGATGAGTGGAAAGGAAGGAGAGTAGAATGTATTTAATAAAAAAATCAGCACAGGTCGTTTACTACTTATTCTATTTCACAGCAATAGCTATTACTAGCATTTAGTGTATATTCTTTTTTTCATTGATCACATTTATCTATATATTTGAACTTTTAGAAAACACACACACACCATATAATGTATCTTACCTGGCAATTTTCTTTTTACTCAGTGTATTTTGAATATCTTTCAATACCAGCAAATAAAATAATGACTATATTCTATATTTTAATATATATCATAATTTACTAAAATATTGATGAGAATTATGTTGTCACAAATTTTCTTCTCCCTAACCTACACCTTCTATATTAATTTTTATACATCTATATGCATCCTTAGCCATGTTGAGTCAATATAATGCATGCTGAAAATTGTGTTAAATGTTGCTAAAAGTTTCTGAAGAGATTGTGCTATTTTATGTGCTTACAAGCAATATAGGAGAGGTTTATTTTACTAGACTTTTAAAGATTTCCATTATTTGTAATCTTTGTCAATTTGATTTTGGCCAAAATGACATTTTCCATTAAAATTTCAAATTTGCAATTTTAACTAGTGAAGAGGTTGAACATTTTTTGTATATTTATAAGCTCATTTCATTTCTTCTTTTGGGTAGCCTTCCCAATTCTATTTCTTTTTTCTACTGAGATGTTTGTCTAGTTTTTATTGACCTGCAAGAACCTTTACATATTAGCAATTTTGTGTCTCTCTCATATTTTAAATGTCTCCCCTAGTTAAGCAAACAACAAACAATTTAAAAATCTTCGTTTTTTAGTGAACGAAGTAAGTCCAACCCCCAGATAATAAAGAAATTTTTCTTGTTTAAGTTAAAGTAAAACGAAAAAATGTTAGGGCATTTGTTTCTGCATTATCTTTTAAAATAAAGTTCTAGAACAATTTGAGTTAACTTACGTCCAAGATACATTACCCACTTCAGGATGTGTGAAGTGCAGTATCAATTACTTTTACAATTATTAAATAATAAACTGTTTAAAATAGAATTCTTGAAACAAGAAATATAACCAAAATGACGGAACCTTAACCTTTGAAAGACTGAATTTTTAAGCCCATATTGTGACTTGTCTGATTTTGGATACAAAAAGAAAACCTTGATCCTCAGGCAAGTACCTGAAGCAGAAGTGGCTACCAGTTGTCCTTTTCCCCAGAACACCCATAGTATAATACATGTCATTCAGATTGCTGGCATCTGTGTGGTCCCTATGAAAGATTTTATTTTACTTCTTTCAATGAATTGAGTTTTTCCACTCTGGTTTTATTTGCTGACAGTAGAAAATATGCCTACAGTTAATTCACCTAATGAATGGGGTGGGAAATTAATTCTATGGGGACTAAGATTGTTTGGTTTGTCATGAGACATACTCAACATTTACAGCTTTTTCCCTTTTGTGCTCTTGAAATACACTGTTACAAGATTGTGCTATAAATCCGAAAGCATGTTTTGCAAAGTTCATATCTGCATTTGCTACCTTTAATATTAATAGGAGTGTATCTTTAAAGTGAGTAAATTGAGAAAGTAGCTGAAACTATAGTTTATAAAAGAAGATTAGTGGGTTTAATATGCACTGGAGAGTAAAAGAAAAATCTTATTACTGTATGGAGAAATTACCTCATAAAGAAGCTAATACAGCAGGCTAGGGAATAATTTTTAACAAGGTTTTTATGATGCGCAAGTGTAGGCAAGTTAATGAACTTATCTTTCTAGTTATTTTCAGATTGTAACGATGCTCTTCTTTTCTAGTTCTTGTGCTTTAAAAAGTAAAATACATTTAATCACCTACAATAAAACTAATTCATTACTTTAATAAATCAAGTACAATCTTATACTGTACATTTAAATGCTGTTGCAATAATGCTGGAGACCAGATCAGGTGCTAATGTTTAGCATGGATCAGAGCAAAAGGTAACCATGGAGCTTATTTATTATTTAAATTAAAGTGTCTCATTTTTACAGTGCATAGTCATTTTGGGAAGATTTGACTCCCTTTTCAGCTATTGGATGCAGGAAGTGAAGACAAAAGAATGGGAAAATACTACGTTTTAATCATCACACATTTCTTTGCAGCATGACCATGTAGTCTCTGAAATGCACACAGAAATTCTGAAGCATTGTACGTTCTACAGCAAAATAACTTGGGGAGAATCCAGTAAATCCAGGATGCCCCTCTGCCAGCATCTTTCTTGGAACAGTTAGGGATTATTTAGGAAGAGTATGTCTGCATTTTTCTGCTCAAAGACAAAAGACACACTGCTGAATCCTCATATTGCTAATACATTGCATGTGCTTATGTCTGAAATAAACATAGCAGAGCAAGAATGAACATACTTACTGCTGCTAAGAATTCACTGTTGTATGCATTCCGTCTAGTTCTGTCTAGTTTGAGTTGCAGAAATTAGATTTCCTACATGATATCTAAATAATGGCAACTCAATTAATCCTGTTTTCAAGGGGTATAAACTAGTGTAAGGGTAAAATTTCTTGATATCTAATTATTTTTGGTATGATAAAATAAATATACATTGATGTGTTTTTCCATATGGAGGGATTTTATTCCCAAAGCAATTTTTAGTTGTTGGAGAGTTTGATAGAATATATATGCTACCTGCTACAGTTTTGGCGGGTCAGTCACTGGTGGGAAAAGTGGCATAACCACCCAGAAGGTTATCTGGAAGGCTGACTCTCACTCTAGGGGTAAGGTTGGACTGTTGGACAGGGTCCCACAGTCAGCAGTGAACTGAGCTCTTTCTGTGTAATATCCCTCTTTGTACTGTAAATCATTCATATTGTCTCTTTGTCTCCCCAGGTAAACCCTCTCTACATCTTCAAGAGTATTGTTCTTCTGTTTTAAGGAAATGAGCATCTCTGGATGTTTTTCTCCTACACCAAACTCAAAAAACTCCTCATAAGAGATAACATGCATACAACGGGACAATAGGAAGAAGGTAGACAGAACACGAAGAGTTGGTAAGTGTGTGTTTCCTACCCGAGCATCAGTGCAGTGGGAAAGGAGTTGATCGCTGTGGGTTTGGCAGTGAGGGTGGGTTTGGATGGGTCTTGGCCAGAATAGTTAAGGGCCCTGGGTGATGAGATTTGATAGACAGTCTGCAGCCATGCCTACCAGGAGGCACTTTCCAAAGCGTCTCTGAATCAGAGAGGTGATCACCTGACTGAAGCCCAAATGCCTGATAAAATAGTGTGGCTAACTCAGTAAAAAGATTATTATATAAAATAGTAAACTTCATTGTTTTTTTATCGATACAAAAGAAATTAATTCCCTAATTTGGGAGGTTTAGGCTTCTAAATTTTTTTCTTCTTTTCCCTTCCCTTACCTCCCTTCTACCTTCTCTCACTCCCTCCTTCCTTCTTCCTTCCTTTCTTCTTTCTTTCCTCCTGATTATAAGCAATACCAAAATTTCTGCCTAAGATAAATTCCAGAAATAGTATTATTGGATAAATATATATTAAAAAATCAAAGGTGTTTAAAAATATTTTTTAAAAAGTCCTTCACAAAAATTCTATCATCTTGCCCTTCCTCCAGCAATATATAAATCCCTACTTCTCCATCCCCCTCCTACACTGGATATTATCATTTAATAGTACTTTTCGTAATTAGATAGATATATCTTGGTATCAAGAAAAGTACTTATCAAAACTCAATATTTCCCAGAAAATGGACCAGAACCCCCTTGTGATGAGTTACAAGAGAGGAAATGCTATTTCTAAGGTATAATTTTACATTCTATTTCCTTGAATTATCCCTAATACTGGGATGGCTCAGCAACATTCCTTATTTCTGAATGTGACCAAAAACAAAAAATCTCAATATGGTAATTTTAATGTGCTGGTTCCCTAGTCATTAAAAAATTCCTAATCTATGCCTATATTCTGGTGTTAAAACTAACTAATTCATTTTAGGAATTATTTTTTTAAAGTTCTTTCCTAGGACAAGGGTATCATCAGAGGACTCTAGACTTAGTTGTACTTCCTTTTCTCGATGGTGTTCTATAGGTAGTCAATTTAAAAATTCGTCACAAGTGCACCTGGGTATAAGGTCTGTAGCCAGCTGATGTTATCATTAGTGATTGTCCACAAAGAAAGCAAATATCTCAGAGGTAGTCCATTTGCAATAATGGCATTCAGGGCCAAACTGCATGCATGCATGCATGCGTGTATGTATACATGTGTGTATTTTTTCTGGGAGTAGGGGGTGAGAGAATAGTGAAAAAAAGTAAATAAATGTGCAAATCAGAGATTAGTCATGAAACGATTTTTTTCTAGAAAAATAGTGCATTATTACTTGATTTGCCATATTATAAAATATAATGAGCAAAATCTTCATCTATGGTATTTTCCCATTCTTTGGAAATGGGCTTTTAGCAGATGCCGTAGCTTCATCCTCTGGTCCTGCTTAACAAATATGGCATATCTGCCCTATGCTATTCTAAATCTGCAAAGTCCACACCCTGATTTAGTCCCTTTTTGTCCAAAAGCTTTTAAGAGCCTGCTGAACATATTGACGCATGAACATGTGGTATATGTTACCTATCTTGTTTTTGTTAATGTATTCCACATGCTGCTGGTCCATTTTATGAAATAATATCCTTTGTCTATTCTATTTGTCCCTATTTCCTACTGTTCTGAATAAAGCCATTCTCTTTCATGTTATTTGCCACTGAGAATATTTAATATAAATGTTTTCCATTCATAAATTTATTTTACTGATAAATTATGATGCTTTCAATATAGTTTAGGACCACAGAGGGCTAATCCTTCCTAAACATATGTTATAAATATTTTCACTTTAAAATAGGCTTTAAAGACAGAGATTCAATTGGCAGGGAAACAGTCTATTTAAAATCTGTTACTTATATAGACATCAAGTAGCATCACACATTCTCATTTGCTATTAGCTGCTGGTTATTTGAAAAATCTTTTGCATGGATAATCAACCGTGTAAGAATTACAAAGCACTTTACAAATCTATTTATTAAAGCAGATTTACGTAGAGTGTCTCTGGACAGAAGGCAAATGAAGGGTGGATGTATTCATACACAAAAATGGAGACACCAAGCCCTTGATTGTAATACAAACCGGAGCACACCTTTTATCTGATAAATGAATGAGTTATGCTAATCTGAGTGCTCCCCTGATTCATTATCTGGCCCACGAAATAATGCAATCCCTTAAGATGTACAGGGACTAAACACTCTCGCTCTATACCCTTCCTGAAATCAGAGGTTTACTTGTAATTAGGGCTGAGAATCACTCAGCCAGAGCTGTCAGCCTCCATGGTCACTGACTGAAGCAGTTTGTCAAGCAGCTTTCAAAACTGTTGAGAAATCTGTCAATGAAGATGCAGCTGGGGAGACTCCACACACCAGCCGGACTGGCCATGCCTGGCTCAAGACTGGTCATATGAGTCGTGTTTCCATTTCTGGGTTTGGCTCCAAGCCCCAGGGTATGCCTGCTCCTTTCCTACTCTCTGTGGGCCACAGTAGAATACTGAAAGATTTGGGGCCTAGGATTTAGACAGGGCCCAAAGGTAGCCTTGGATCCTCCATGAACTAAAGGCAATTCACCTCACTCTCATTTTCTACAATGGCTAGGTAGACAATAATCCTTATCTTGCCTTATTCATAAAGTTATTATGGGGATAAAATTAGATAATTTGCATAAAAATATTTCAGCCGTTTGTGTTTAACTTTGTGCTTTTCTCTATTTATATTTTTTCAGCAATAAACATATATTTTTTGAACATGCCAACATACTCTATTTTTAATAAGTTCTACCTACATATGGTATGAACATATTCTAGAAAATGTTTGCTGGCAAAATTAAAGTAGCAATGATTACTAGTACTGGGAAAAGGCAATGTGGTTACAAATGTACATAGAATAGAACCGCAGCATGAAGTAAGTTTATTTTTTTATTTTTTTATTTTTTTTGAGACAGAGTCTCACTCTGTTGCCTGGGGTGAGTGCTGTGGCATCAGCCTAGCTCACAGCAACCTCAAACTCCTGGGCTCAAGCAATGCTACTGTCTCAGCCTCCCGAGTAGCTGGGACTACAGGCATGCGCCACCATGCCCGGCTAATTTTTTCTACATATGTTTTTAGCTGTCCAATTAATTTCTTTCTATTTTTGGTAGAGACGGGGTTTCGCTCTTGCTCAGGCTGGTTTCGAACTCCTGAGCTCAAACAATCCGCCCGCCTCGGCCTCCCAGAGAGCTAGGATTACAGGCGTGAGCCGCCGCGCCCGGCCAGGTAAGTTTGTTTTTAAAGGTTTGAGAAATAAATCTGGGCAAACATATACTTTTTGAATCCTCTGAAAACAATCCAATATAATAGTATTTGCCCATAATCTAGATGCCAGTGCTGTCAACCCAGTGTGTTTTATGAATCACCTACAGCAATGAGACAATTAGGAAGGGAGCCTAAGGAAGAGTTTCGATAAGGTCTTCTTTTGAGATGGAGAACATTTTCCTAAGCAGAGTAATAGGATCTTGGCAACTCAGTAATTTAGGAGCTACTTGTATTATTCTTGTTTAGGCTTGTAAAAAGAGAAAAAAATAGAAAGTAGGAGCTGGGAGCTATCTCTTCTTCTAAAAATTTGCTTGCCATCCCTATGAATAGTTAATCCCTGTATTAGTTGATCACCAGCCTTCTCCTGGACATCATAGTATCAGTCCTTTCCTTAAATTGTCCATGAAATGATTTATTTGCATATCTTGCCCTTTTTTATACTCTCAACCTTTCTAAAATCGAACCACTATTCCATCTGGAAATGGTATTAGTATTATAGAAGGGTAGACACTTGAAAATAACTATTGACATGTCTATTTTTCCTAACAGAAATTATAGGAAACTAGTGGCTACTGGACACACAGACAGGAGGAGAAAGAACCTGTCATCCTCTGGCCAAATGATGAACCCATTTAAGTGACATGCTGGTTACATTTCTAATGATGTGTTAAATTGGCCTTAGGTGACCAGGTCACAAGGTTAGTGGAGGGCAATATTAGTTGGGGAAGAGTTTTGAATCTCTTGAAGCAATAATCGCCTTCCCTCTTAAAGGCAGTCAACAGAGGCATAC